>JBBPQE010000534.1:0-16882 GCA_038092335.1 Boletus vinaceobasis
CTGAGTGCCATGGCAACCAAATCACATGACTAAGCACTCATATTCAGGGCAAGGGTTAGGGCTATTAATTACCCTGCAAGGGTTAGAGCTAACTCCTTTTGGATCTCTTGTAAATATCAATTCTTTCGAAAATAGCCAAACATTGGGACACTTATTTGAGCCACTGTACAATGAATATTTGAAACAGGAGCAAGGTCAACAACCGTAGATGCGTATCTCATGGAGATCTGCGAGGTTGGCAACAATATGCAAGCCTTCTGCTACATAAATTCAGGTTTCCAGAAACCCCAAAACTCTGGATCCTCACATAAAGACCCTAACGTGATGGACATCAGGGCCACAACTTCAGGGTTGTGTTATAACTGTGGCAAGCCTGGCCACACAGTCAAGGACTGTAAACAGACAAAGGTGCAGTGCGCTGACTGCAAATGGTTAGGCAGGAAACACAAGTTTTCCTGCAAAAAGGGCAAGAAAGCCCAAAAGGCAGCTCGCAAGGCCAAAAGGGAAGAGTCTTTGGACTCAGATTCAGACTCTGATGATGGAGCAACGTCCTGGGAAGACAATAAAAGCACCACCAATTGGGTCAAGGTGACTAAAGGAATGTCGTTTGAAGAGGCCCGCGTGTTCTTTGCTGACACTTCCAAAGGCAAGAAGGGAAAAGGCAAGGCCTAAGATCCAATCTGGGTGGATTGAAGGTGAAAATAGAAAAATCCAAAAATAGGTTTGATAATCTAACCGTTGATGACACAGGTGTCGATGAATCGACAGACATTTCTTCTTCTCATACGTCAGAAGCGTCTCTTACGAGCACGGCTGGGACAGTAAAACCAGTGCTTAATTCTCCTAAACAAAAAGAAAAAGAGTTTCAAATCCCAGACAATATCTATGTTCACAACGTGAAGACAAGTAGTGAAATCCTCATTCCTCTATACGTTGCTTCCCAAGATGCTCCGAACGACTTCACAAAGTTAGAAGCGTTGCTTGATTCGGGAGCCAATACTATATTTATCGACAAAACATGGGTGAAGAAAGCAAAACTTCCCCTAAGAAATTTACAACACCTGATTGCGGTGTTTAATGTTGATGGCACAAAGAACTCCGCCGGTCACATCACGCATTTGGCAGATATTATTATTGACTTTAAGGGTCACAAGGAACGTGTTACCGCTGAGGTTACAGATCATGGACAGAACTCTCTGATCCTCGGCTACATGTGGCTCAAAAAGCACAACCCAGAGATAGATTGGACTACAGGCTCGGTAAAGCTTAACCAATGCCCTTGGCATTGCCACATGTTACAAGACAAGTCCATCTTCCTTTAGTTAGTGGAAAAAAAAGAGCTAGACCTACAATATCAAATACAAGCAACACTTGAGAGACTAGAGATCTCCACCGCTGATAAAAACAATGTAAAAGAAGAAAAGAAACTTATGGAAGCCGATCTAGTTCTGATGGCTTACCACGACTATTTAAAAGTCTTCAGTAAAGGAGAGAGTGAACAGATGCCGATCCAAAAGCCCTGGGACCATGCAATTGACATGAAGGATTCTTTCATGCCAAAGAAAGGCCGATTGATACCGCTCAGTCCCATGGAGCAAGAAGAGGTTACAGTATTTATAGATGATGAGCTCAAAAAGGGTTATATTAGACCCTCTGAATCTCCGCAAACAAGCCCTGTGTTCTTCGTGCCTAAGAAAGATGGCAAGAAGCAGATGGTCCAAGACTACTACTATCTGAATGAACACACGGTTAAAAATAACTATCCACTACCATTGATTGGTCAGCTGGTTGATAAGCTCAAAGGAGCTAAATTATTCACAAAAATGGACTTGCAATGGGGATATAACAATGTCCGGATCAAAGAAGGCGACAAATGGAAGGCCTCTTTCGTCTGCTTCTGCGGTGCATACGAACCCCTCATTATGTATTTTGGGCTGTGCAACAGTCCTGGCACTTTCCAAGCGATGATGAACAAAATCTTCACTGATATGGATAACGTGGTTGTCATCTATATCGATGACCTAATGATCTTCATGAAAATGGATAACCAGGAGGAACATGACAAGATCGTACACAAAGTTTTGCGACGTCTTGAAGAAAATGACCTCTTTGTAAAACCGGAAAAATGCACATTCTCTAAGACGAAAGTCGATTTCCTCAGAATGATCATAGGAAAAGATGGTATCTGCATGGATGATTCAAAGGTTAAAGCTATTTTGGAATGGCCTGCTCCCATGAGCATTGAAGGGGTTAGAAGTTTCCTTGGCCTAGCCTATTTTTATAGACGCTTCATCAAGGACTACGCACAGGTCGCACGTCTGCTTAATGATCTTTTAAAGAAAAACATCAAGTTTGAATGGACTGAGTCCCAACAACGTTCTTTTGATACATTAAAAGAAAAATTCACCACTGCACCAGTTTTGGCATATCCCAATAACAATTGCCAATTCTGTTTAGAAATGGATGCGTTAGATTATGCAACTGGAGCTGTGCTTTCATTATTTAAAGATGACAAATGGCACCCTGTTGCCTTCTCTTCACACTCAATGTCACCGGAAGAATGAAATTATCCAATTGCTGACAAAGAGATGTTGTCTATTATTCGCACTTTGGAAATATGGTGCCACTATCTAGAAGGAGTGAAGTTCCAATTTGAAATATGGAATGATCACGCCAACCTTCAATATTTCATGAAGAGTCAAGATCTGAATCGACGCCAAGCGCGTTGGTATCAATGGCTCACACGCTTTAATTATGCGTTTGTCTACAAGGCAGGCGCTACTAATGTAAAAGCCGACACACTTAGTTGTCAAGAAGACCATGCCCAAGAGATTGAAGACGATAACATGGGCATTATTATGATCCCACCAGAGCGAGTATGAACCCAGACCAGGGTTGAAATTCACGATGAAGGTGTACAAATCTTAAAAGTCATCAAGGCAAAAATGTATTTGCTTAAGGAAAGCGAAATTGCTGCACTATGCCAAGAGCACAACATGTGCAAGATAGATGAAGTGCTACTTCGGGACGATAAGATCTATGTTCCTGAAGATGATGACATAAAAATGAAAATCTTACAAAACTGCCACGACTCACCAGTCGCTGGTCATCTAGGCCTCACTAAAACACTTGGTCTGATAGAAAGAAGTTATTTGTGGCCCAAGATGGCCTCATTCATTCACGACTATCTATCTCGTTGCAACAGGTGCGCACAAATGAAAACAGGGAACCAGCCCCCAGCTGGAAAGCTAAATCCGCTTCCTGTCCCTAACAGGCCATGGGAAGATATTTCAGCTGATTTTACCACAGATCTGCCACCCTGTCAGGAATATGATTCGATCATAGTGGTCGTTGATCAATTCTCGAAAGAGACAGTATTTATTCCCACGAAGAAGACCGCTATGGCGTTAGACACTGCCAAGCTCTATCTTCATAACATATGGAAAAACCACAGTTTATCACGGTCGATTGTATCGGACTGTGGACCGCAATTCACCTCGGCTGTGATGCAAGAAGTATGCACACGCCTTGGTATCAAAAGTAAATTATCCACTGCCTTCCACCCTCAGATGGATGGCCAAACAGAGCGCATGAATCGGAATCTCCAGCAGTATCTCCGCCTCTTCTGCGCCAAAAAACAAGATCAATGGGTTGATTGGTTACCAGTCGCTCAGTTCTTGTATAACTCGAAAGTTCACACGAGTTCAAAGAAAACCCCTTTTGAAGTATCACGCAATTATGTTCCTCGCATGGGAATCGAACAGCATGTTGGAAAGGCACCAGCTGCCAACCAATTTGTCAATGAAATGGCAAATACTCTAGAAGAAACTAAACATAATCTATTAAAGGCTCAAGAGCAAATGAAAGTTCAAGCCGATAAACACGGAGCAGACGCTCTGGTATATTCACCAGGCGACAAAGTCTGGTTATCCACAGAAAATTTGCATTTGACATGCGCATCAAAGAAGCTCACTGAGAAGTTTATCGGACCTTTCGCAGTAGTGCAAATGGTTGGCACCAATGCTGTTGAGCTCAAATTACCAAAATCGATGAAAATTCACCTGGTTGTGAACATTTCTCATGTAAAACCTTATAAAGAAAGATTAATGGGTCAACCTGTAGGTTGCACCTGGACCAGTTGAGGTTATGGAAGAACATGACGTTGAATGGGAAGTCAATTACATAGTCGACTCACGTTTGAAACACAGAAAGCTTGAGTATCTCGTCCATTGGCAAGGGTACTCAGACGAGGACCGCACATGGGAACCTACAGAGAATCTGAAGGGCGTGCCAGATGCTATCAAAGAATTTCACTCTCTCCACCCTAATGCACCTCGAAAGTTATCTATGACTTTCACCCAATTTAAGGGCTTATTTAACCCTTATGTCAACTTCACGGAGGCCAGACCTTCTGAACACACCTATGATTGCCTGGAAGTCGATCCCTAGAAGGGGGGTAGTGTAACGAAGTGACAATTTCTTTTCCTTGATCTTATCTAATCTTATCTTATCAAGCCATGCGATTATCTAATCTCACAACATAGATGTGGACTTGTAACTTTTCTTTCTCTCTCTCTTGTGCTCACAGATGCTTTCTCTATTTAGTTACATTCACGTTCTCACGAGATCTCATCTCATTCTCACATTCATTTCTGTATGTCTTCCTTTTCATCTCCATCTATGCTTCCATTTCCTTCACACAGTTATTACCATACATGCTTCTCTTCCATTCTGCCACACCACATGTGTGCAGCATGTATTTAATCTCCATTTCCATATGTATATATATAGTAGTGTACAGCTTGGTCTGTGTGCATTATGCCAGACTATATAAACCCCAAGGAACCCACTGGACATCCTCCAGTTTGGTTCTCTTGGTCTTTCCCTTGAGATCATATCCCCTCTTCCCTTGAGTTTGAGTGATAACCTAGGTCCTAAAAGCTTAAGGACTTCAAGGTTGTTTCACACATAGGTACGTGAAATGGAAATCAGATCATATCAGCACAGGAATATAAAGTCCGACATTACAACAATATACTAAAGTTCATACCGACCGGGGAGACATGGTACACTAGAACGACAATCGAAAAATTGATATGCACTTTGTAGGTAGAAGATCAAGACCCTCTGTTCAACCTCCAAATAGCCCGGGTCTATCTCAGGAGGTAGCGACTGAGACAAGAAGGGAGGTGCCCCCACCCACGATGACATCAATGCTGCAAGGTGGATAAGTTGGGTATGCCTCCTCCTTGGCACACTTGATGCTAAGCCAAGACCAATCGCTGGCAGGGAGTCGTAAATAATGGCTGGAAGGGATGTTGTGTCAAAAACAGCACCAACTCGTTTATCTCTCTCTCCTTGAATGGTTGGATTGATCTGCTCCCGTGCAGCCAAGATCCGATCCATAAGCAAAAGTTCATATCGAAAGGAGAGCTCAGTTAGCTCCCAAAAAATAAGGCGAACATCGTCAGATGGCATAGCATGTACAGCCTCAATGTGCCACGACCAATTGTGGAAAAAGACTTCCTCTGAGACCTGACATTGCATGACTTGGAACTTCTTGCAAGATTCCCCTAAAAAGTCCAAGGCTGCTTGGCAGTTGGCACGACTCTTCTTAGCTGTCTTCTTTATCATCAAGTTTTTATCCCAAGCCAGGGGGATCAACCAGCTGACTTGTTGGTAGCCAGCATACACAGGATCATAAGTGTCGGTTGTGGTGATAAATTGAGGGAGACCATTTAAGATCTCCTTCCATAGCTTATGGGTGGGATACCCAACACACCCAGCATCCACCACTCATACCCAAGGTTGTCGAATTATCAACCAATTTGCAAGATATCTTGCTAGACGATTGCTGCCTTCGACTCGAAGGAATTGAAAGATGCCGGGAAAGGGGATGCCACTGCCAAGGAGATTGCTCTGAGGTTGTACCTGCTGATCCACTGATGCTAGAGTGGATGCCCAGATGGGCGACACTGGGGTGAGGAAATTTGAGGTGGGGTCCTCCCACGAATCTTATTGTGGCCACATATTGTGAGCCACACCAGTGGGCCACACAGAGTCTTCATGTAATTTGTTAGTTAGTTTAACCAGGAATTGAGTCACAATACTTACAATGATTTCATCAGCTTTGACCTCAAGCCAAATGATTTCCTGCCGATTGAGAGAGGGTTTTGCCAACCTGTTGGACAACCCACGCCAAAATTTCATCAACAAGTTCAGGCACCATTGCCTTGAGGTCAGGCTGACGCTGAGAAGAAAAAATGATTGGAGACGGTGGATGCTGTACCATTGAAGACAATGGGCCAGCAGAAGATGGACCAGTGACAGGGAGAGCATAATGAAGAGATGATGATGGGGGGCAAGGGTTTGCATTAGCCGGGACAGATACAGAGAATACCTCAGAACGTGTAATCAGGGCTCGTTGAACATACTGATCCCAACTTTCTCTTTCAACTAACGGCATGTAGTTCCCAAAAGATAGGATTCTGATTGGACAACACAGATATGCATGAGCTTCTCCACCAAAGCCGGAGTGGATAGGTGCGTGAGGGGTGTCAGGGTCATTGTGCGTCTCAATGTCCTGGTCCCATTTCATAAGAACCCTCTTCCCGACCCCCAACTCCTTCGGCAAACTCTCAATTTTGCGGATGTGCCAGACTGGCACACCAGCTTCCCACAACATCATCACAATTGAGTCCTGATCTGTGAAAACTCCCATCCAGTTTGGATTGACTGGCCACTCGCCCATGCTGGGTTGAAGATTATGAGCGCAATCCTGTACTTTTTGATAATATTGAAGCATTGCAAATGTATTCAACCAGCAGTGCTGGAAGTCTGCAACAAGGAGGCAGATGTCCCACATCTTGAGTGAGCTACGGAGATTGATAAGGTTGCGCTGAATGGCAATAGTGAGGGTGTCCGCTGTCCTGCTAGGTCGTCCACATTTCTCAAGCCAGATGTGAACCTCCTCCACTAAATGAACAGCACACTGCTCAAGGTTGTCATAAAACCACCCACTAAAATGTTGCAGACCATTCTTCTCAGTCATCTCATGGATCGTTGGCGTCTGCCAGAGGAATGAAACTCTGTCGCCTAAATGTGCAGCTTCAATGGTGTCTATAATACGATCAGAGTACATTTCTGGCTGTGATATATAATAAATGTATTACCTTTGCGTGGAATTAATGGCACCCAGCAAAATTCTTTCAACCACTCTTGGGGGGTTTGAAAGGGGTTGAGATAACCCCAACAACCATCTTTGCATGCACACAATTTGGCTTCACCAAAGATATACGAAGGAATAGAATTCATATGCAGGGAGGAGATGGCAAACTCGCCACAGAAAGTGATGACTCGTGCATCGTAAGCCGTCTAAATGTCTGGATGTAGCATCAATTTCCCTCCCCCATACCTCTTCACAGAAATGAACATACCATGATGAGGTTTTCTCAAAGGGAATTTTGCCTTCACCTCTTCGATGGTTGGCTCTTGTGGCAAAGTGAAATCAATGAAGGCTTCTGATGGTGGTGGCATCCTAGGAAGATCATTCAAAACGTGGTATGTGGGTAGTTGTTTTGAATACATGCCTGAAGGAGAGGGAAGGGTACTACAGAGTTAAGTATATTTCAATGTGGTTAATGTGCAATAGCACAGATAGTGGGAGGCACAGGCTGCATAGCTGTGTCCAACAAACAATCCAAGTGAAACAACCACAAAAGGAGAGCTCAATCTATGGGATTCTTAGGTCACTGCTGGCTATGGCTGACTAAGCCATGTCGGATATCGATGGAGTAGACTTGGCAGGTCCGATGACTAGCGTCACTGACTGAACTCTACTGAAGGAATCAAGAGTAGGGGGAAGGAAGGTACTGAGTCATGTACCAGATCCTTTTGCAGGGAAGGACCAAGTGAACTAGACTGGGGATGCCAGCCATCGTCCACAGGGTTTATATAGTATTGGCATGTGCGCACAGACCAAGCTGTGCATGAGAGTACATAGCTACATAAGTACATAGGGGAATGGAGATTAAATACATGCTGCACACACATGGTGTGGCAGAATGGAAGAGAAGCATAGCGTGTGAACGAAATGGAAGCATGGAGCGGAAATGAAAAGAAGTGCATATGGTAATGAACGTGAGAACAAGATGAGATCTTGTGAGAACGTGAATATAACTATAAGCGTCTGTGAGCGCGAGAGAAGAAGAAAGGAAAGTTACAAGTCCAGCGTATGTTGTGAGATTAGATAAACATGTGGTTTCATAAGATTAGATAAGATAAGATCAAAGAAAAGATAAAGAGTGAAATTGTCACTTCGTTACACCAAGAACGAATTGCTTTGTTGTGGATGTGACTCCAGTCGACGCATGTCAAACTGGAGCAATCATCACTCTCAACTTGCGTTGAGAGATGGTGAAGGGGTGGGGGAGGGTGAAGATGAAGACAGCACACACAAGATGACAACAAAGGCCAAGCTGGGCATTCAACAATCAGTGGATGTGATAACTTAACCAATAGGCAATGCATGAGGTAGCGCGCTGAGGATGTTGTGTGGGTGAAGGGGAGCGAGTTCGAAGATCTTAGCAAGCAAAGTGAATGGAAAGGGAGTGAGCAAGTACTTGGGAACTTTAGACAGATCAATGTGTGGGTGAATGGGAGTGAGTTGGAAGATGTAAGTGAGCGAAATGGACATAATGGTGTGAGCACGCACTTGGGAACTTCAAGCAGAAATTTGCATGGGTGAAGGGGAGCAAGTTGGCAGATGTCAGTGAGTGAAATGGACGTAATGGTGTGAGCATGCATTTGGGAACTTCAAGCAGAAATTTGTGTGGGTGAAGGGAAGCAAGTGGGCAGATAGTTGGTGAGTGAAACAGATGCAGTGGAGTGAGGACGTACCAAGTCGTGGAGAGAAGTGGGGAGGTGAGCACTGGCTGCGCAGCCCTGCTCAACAATTCTCAGACAACGAAGCGCTTCATTGTCTTAGAAGGAGAATTCAGGCAACTCACGTCAATCTGAAGGTTGCAAACCAAGTCCCAACTCGTGTTGGAATGTTGGATTGTATGTGGCAAGGGTGAAAGCAGGGTGGAAGCAGGGTGGAAGCAGGGTGGAAGTGGAAGCACGATTTGGGAACCTATGTGGATTGAAGTACATTTAAGATCTGATCAAAGATTCAGCCTCCGCTGTGGCATTTGATGGACCTGTCCGAATCTGAATTCCTAAGCGTTCATTGGGCTGCCCAATTAGGTATCTCATTCCCCCCCCTCCCCAGAACACTATGAAAGGCACTAATCGGTATCCGGCTCTCCATCGCTGTTCCGCTTGGTACATATAGACACGTCGCCCCACGAAGTGGATCTGGTAAGCATCAGTGAGCTTTGTCTGCACTTGTCTAATGACATGAACTTCATAGCCTCTAAATTCATGATCGATACCAGCGCTGGTGTAATTGATGCTGACTATTGTGGAACAGTCTTTGTTTTGCTCTTCAACCTCTCTGACCGTGATTTTGAAGGTAAGTTTGACTTAAATACGGGTGGTAAGCCAGAGACTAAACCACAACCTCAGTACAAGAGGGTCATCACATTGCCCAACTGATCATTGAGAAAATATACACTCTGGGTGTTTTGGAAGTCGAGGTTGGTCTTGGTTCAAATGTATTGTCGTACTAGTGATCAAACATTGATAATTATGTTTGCAAATGTATGATATGTTGCCCAGCAACACCACTGCACTTGACCCATAAAGTAGTTTATACAGATATCACCACTGTAAGGCTATGAAATACACTGCAACCGTGTTATCTCTCCCGATGAGTTTCCACTACTTACATGCTATCCATTGGGCGAGAATATTAGGGAAAGTGCCATACAAGGGTGTTCCGGTTCAATCAGAGTCGTAGCTAAGCCTCACGAAAGCCTTCAGAAATGCAATGTAAAAACAGCTTTCTCCTGGTTAGGCTACTTACTATTGGCTACAAGATACTTAGCCACCCAGATATTTAGCCATTTTTTAAAACTCGTCCTATACTGTCCACACAACACAAATTTTATGGTGAAAACACATGTACTGTATATACAAAGGCTTCCTGAACTTCAATGGTGTCAATCCATCCACTTTTCATTGAGTTAGAAAAACGATGTGACAAGAGGCAAAATCATGGTGGTGACCAAGTTGCCAAGAGTTGCCACGTCAGAGTGTGAACCAGCAAGACCAAGTTGCCCTGGTTTGATACTGCACATTTGGAAAGTAGTCAGCCCTGCTAATATTCCTTATACCCATAGAAACATGTTATAGTAGTTACTTAATGACAACATGAATGATCAACGATGTGAATAAATGTCCTGCCAATGACCTGAGCACACACTACGCCGTTCAGTGGAGCTGACCAATGGCAAGTGGAGTGTTAACACAGCTGGCAGTGACACAGTGTTATGTTCTTGTGACATTCTGTGACTGGCTAAATATCTGGGTGGCCAAGTATCTGATAGCCAATAGTATTAGGTACTACGGCCCATCGGACTAGCTTCGCTTTGGCGAGCGGGGCTTAAATTAACCCGTGGCGAGGGAAGTCCAGCTTCCCACTTTTGTTTTGTTGTCACATAGCTCCATCTCATACCTCCTACCCATTGCAAATCCACACCTCCATTCACCTCCACTGTGCCAATGCGAGTTGGGACTTTGACTTGCAACCTTGAGATCGACACGAATTGTCTAAATTCTTCTAGTAGACAACGAAGCACTTCGTTGTCTGAGAATCATTGAGTAGGGCTGCGCAGCCAGTGCTCACTTCCCCGCCTTTTTCTCAACAACTTGGTACGTCCTCACTTCTCTGTGTCTGTTGTGCTCACTGTCACATCCTCCGGTGCACTTCCCTACACTCAAGCAAAGTTTTCTGTCCTGAAATTGCCAAGTATGTGCTCACTCTGTTCGTTTCGCTCAATAACATCTTCCACCTCACTCCCATTCACTCATGCAAATTGTTCTGCTCGAAGTTCCCAAGTATGTGCTCATTCCTCCCCATGTGCTCGCTGGCTAACTTGTCTTCCAACTCGCTCCCCTTCACCCACACAACATTTTTGTCCAAAGTTCACAAGTATGTGCTCACTGCACTGCATCCGTTTCGCATACTTACATCTTTCACTCGCTGCCATTCACCCACACAGCATTTTTTCTACAAAGTTCCCAAGTACTTGCTCCCTTCCTGTTTGTTTTGCTCACTAACGTGTTAAGTTACCAAGCACTTGGTCATCCCTTCCCTTCACCCTCAAGTGTGTAGTCTGAACTTGCCTGGTGTGTGCTGCATCCTTCGGGTCTCTTTCTCTCACCTTTGCAGCTTCCAGCTACTTCCAGCTACTACTTCCAGTGTCCTTCATGTTATTGTGTAGCTCTCACACCACTTCGTGTGTTGCTTATTGCTTCATTTATCACATTCATTGATCATTGCATGCCCAGCTTCTCGCTCTGTTCTCACCTCATGCGTTCTCTACTTGTCCTCTGCCTCCCCCACCCATTCACCATCTCTCAACGTGGGTTGGGCATGGTGGTTTCTCCAGTTCAACACTATCTCTCAATGCAAGTTGGGAGTGGTGGTTGCTCCAGTTTGATGCGCATCAACTTGAGTCATATGAACAACGAAGCAATTCATTCGTGGATCATTTGTTGGAAATGGTTGGTCAGCGCCATACTGGCCATGTTCAGTCAGAAGTTCTCAATACTCCCAGGAATTTTTGTGCTGCCATGGTTCTTCTCACTTGACAGGCTGCGAAGGCTGAAGCTGAGGGGCTAGCAGAACCAGCACCATCAGTGTCAACTGACAGTAAGTTCGCAATGTTGATCTGCACTATAGAAATTCTCAGTATGGGTGTAGAGCATTCCAATACGACTGAACCACCGTTTAAAGCCAGCCCACCACGAAAATCTAAAAAGGCAAATACAGCTATGAAGGTGAATATGCATTGTATTGGCATCATGCTGAGTCTAACATTCATTCTAAAGTGGAAAAGTGGTCAATCAGCTGACCAGAATATCCAATCGAAGCCCATGGACGATCCAATGTTGCAAGACTGATCACACTTTGTGTCCCCAGATGAAGACAAGGCTGAGGCTCAAAAAGCTCTGCAGGTCCCACAGGTAGTGAGCACACACTTGGTACGTGCTATTACCATTCTGCCTAATTGCCATTCAACTGTTCAGTAGAATATTCCAATTCCTATAATCGCAACAATTGAAACCACACCAGAGTCAACAGCCATGACGGAAGAAGATACTGACCAACTGGTCCAGGATAATCCTGCCCAACATGATCAAATATCTGCTGAAGAAAGTATGGTCCATAAGCAACTCATTGATGAAGCAGTGACGACAATTTGATCAACACATGTAGTTGGCCCAGGAGTGGAATGTGTTGATGAAGAACTGTCAGAACGGACTCACAAACATTATTCACCTTTACCTCCGTCGTCACCTAGTCCTAGGTCATCACCTTATGAAGAAGAAGAAGACGAAGAGGTACATAGCTATCAATTGATTTTGTAAGTTAGACAAGACCAATATTGTGTGGCAGGGGCTTCCATACGATATCCCAGACTGTTTCTTTGAAAAAGGAAAATGGCGAGCAATGGATGAAGAATATGCTGTCAGTGATGATGAGCAAGTGAATGAAGATCAGGTTGTTGAGCAAGTAGAGGAGGGAGGGGATAATGAGCAAGCAGATAAGAAAGGTGCTGAAGGGGAAGAGGAGAGTGATGATGATGACCCTATCCATGTTCTCTATAGGGACAATTGGCCTAAGAAGCGCGGAGTGATGTCAGAAGAGGAGAAAAAACAATGCCAAGAACTAGGACTTGAGGTATTGAAACTGGTGTCGACATTGGCCAAGAAGCTACAGTGATCGATGAGGACTATTCTGTTGGAATCTGGGATTGTGACACACAGAGCCTGAGCAAACAGCTTGAGCAATCTCTTTCATGCCTGGCTTGCTCAGAATGAGCTGAAGACATCAGAAGGTATGTTACATTTTCAGTGTGTACATGGTGTTAATTCTCTGCCAGAATCTACTAAGCAGTGGGAGAGACGAGCATTGAACTCCTATAAGGAGTGGAAAGAGAATATCTGGGATGTTGCCAATGATACTTGACGTGTGATGCTGCAACGGGACCTTGAAGTGAAACCTGACAGTCAGGTGGTCTATGATACAGCTGCACAACATGTCAAAGCTGCAGGAAAGCAGTTCTCTTCACTGGTAAGTCAAATGTTGTTCTGTGGTTGGTGTTGGTGTTAACATGATGGTGAACAGGCTGCTGTATACAGCAATATTAAAGATATTGAGGTCCTTGGAGCTGTTCTATATACTGGATCAGAGGATGATGGGCACAAAGGTGCTGCTTTCTTTGGAGGCAGTGAGCGTGCACAATTCATACTGGATAAACTTTGGGTGCCTGCAAAGGAGGTGCTTGACATGCTGGAAATATGTTTCAAGTAAGCAAATTGTGTAAATGAAAGTGTAATACTGAATTGTCCTAGAGCATCTAAACTGACGAAGACTGCATTGCAAACCTCAGCCCTTGCTGTCTTTGGGCAGAAGATTGAAGGAGAGCGTCATCTGCAGGCAATAGATATTGATCTGTCCAATCGTAATAGTGCCCGTCAAAGTCTCAGCAGGATCCTTGTCAAGAAACTAGGTAAGTCAGGCCTGCTGAATGGAATGTTGTATGCACTCATTGCATTCTAGAGGTGTTCTAGCAGGATATGAAGATCAAAATCAAGCATAATACCTTTCCTTGGGTCCGTTGGCTGGAGTATATAGTCGAGATGAAGATTTGTCTGGTGAACTGGACTGCTGTAGCAGTGCCTGGTATAAATTGTGGGGCAAAGGATATTGGCCTTCGAGAAATGCACTCTATGCTGGAGGTCTACCAGACAAATTCAGAGGCAGCAGAAAAGGTGAAGGTTGAGGTCGACATTGTTGCATGGGGACCAGGTGAGTGTTGGGTTCAATACTCACATTGGTATACTAAACACTATTTAGAGAATCGTGTTCTTCGACCTGCGCACCCCAACTGGATCAAGATACCTTTAGTAGTATCTTCTGGTGGTAAGGTTTTGGCTTGTGTCAAGGACTGCTCAAAGGCCAAGCAGTTGCAGAAGCCAGGTAAACGTCATCAAAGACAACCCAGTCCTGAGCAGGATGAGGGGGAGGAAGGGGAGAATATAACGAAGTGACAATTTCTTATCTTATCTTTTTCTTTGATCTTATCTTATCTAATCTTATCAAGCCATGTGTTTATCTTATCTCACAACATACGCTGGACTTGTAACTTTTCTTCCTTCTCTTCTTGTGCTCACAGCTTCTTTTCATTTCCACTTATGCTTCCATTTCATTCCCACGGTAATCACCGTGCATGCTTCTCTTCCATTCTGCCACTCCTTGTGTGTGCAGCACATATTTAATCTCCATCTCCATATGTACATATGTAGTAGTGTACAGCTTGGTCTGTGCACGATACCCATGCACTATATAAACCCCAAGGAGCCCACTGTATGTCCTCCAGTTTGGTTCTCTTGGTCTTTCCCCTAAAGATCATAAAGTCCCCTCTTCCCTGAGTTCGAGTGATTAGCCTAGGATCCCAATGCTAAGGGTCTATTAGGTTGTTTCAGAGAAAGGGGAGGAAGAAGCACTCTCACCATCACCAATGTTGAAGTCACCTGCCAAGAAATGTCAGCGCTTGGTAATTCATGATGATGATGATGATGATGATGATGATATACCCCCAGCTGTTCAGGATGCTCCTCCAAAGGATCTGTGGAATACTTTAGTAGTCACTATAATATTAGCAATAAGCTAGTTACCTGTGGAATACTTTAGTAGTCACTAAAGTATCCTGGTACAGTACGAAAATCCTAAGTAGGTATGTTTAAGTAAGCTACCTAATATGTAATCAATAAATCCAACACTCCCCCTCAAACATGAGGAGCTGGATAAGCTATCAATGGTTGTCCTAAATAAAAGGAAATACTACCTGTAGAAGGTTACCAATAAAAGGAATGAATTCCGTATGTGGTTGCAGCATCATGTGCAGAATGTAGTCTGTAGTGTGTGTCCGATAGGTGCGTGCGCCAGCGGTTTCCTAAAACAGTAAGTCGTGGCTCGGTTAGTGTGGCTGACCATCTGTGCGCGTGATCTCATCTTCATCGCTCTCAACACCGCTGCGCTCGTCCTCGGCATGGTAAGGATGGTCCTCAAGACCCTCTGCTCAATATACAAGACCTCTAAGTTATCTTCAAGGTATCCAACAAGCTGGAAATCGTTTTGACGCGAACATGACCTGGTAAGTCTGTTTTATCGATCGGATCCGGCTGACTCTTGCAGTGCGTGATTTCGTCTTGCCACGACGGTGCGGCAGGTTCACGGCCTCGATAGGTCATCGGGTATGCTTCCCAGATGGTGTGGATGGCACTGGTATGTCCGTCGTCATTTGTTTGTATCGCCGATGCTGACTTCTTGGTTTTCCAGCTAGCAGTATTGTTTTGACTCGTATCGAGTCGCAGCGCTCGCCGCTCGTTGTGCCACCCATCTTGCATCTTCCCCCATCGCATTTGACACCTTCAGCACCATTCCAGCGCTCCAAATCACCCTCAGCAACTCTCGACACTTCCAACTTGCCCTCATGGCCTCCTGGCCTCCAATCTTGACACGACGGCTTTGGATCGACGACACGCCATATTGGGTCATTCCCATGGCATGCCCAATCCCATTTAACACTCCCACAATCATTTGTGCACTCCGAATCACCTTTGCCATCTCCCAACGACTCCAAATCACCCAACTCTGCTTCTGGCCCTCCAAGTCGTTTCAGCGGCTTCGTTTCGCCAACGCACTCGCTCCTAGGGTCTTCAGGACATCTCAGGCAGCTGTGGGGGTCGCCTGGCACAGCCGCTTCGCCTCCGCTCGGTCCAGCGTCACTGCTTGCAACTCTTCGCCACTCCCCCTCAAGCTCGATGCTCGGGGGCTTGCTCTCTGCTCAAACTCGTCTGGATCATTTGTCAGGTGGTTTGGGAGGTAATGGTGGACTGTGGGGTGCTCCAGGTGCATCTGTGACTGACGTTGTGGTGTGCTGATTGATCACTTTAGGTTTCATCCACGATCGCGATCGCCCGCTCATGCTCCTCTCTACCACACCTATTGATGTGGTTCGACACGTCGCCATATTCTCGCCATCAACCAACTTCACTGCGACTGCCACCTCACCACCTCTCTCCCTCGAGCTCCCTGGCTTGTCGGGTGACTCTGGAGGCATGTCTGGACAGCGCACGTCGCTGCCCGTCGTGTCTGCAGTGCTTCTTGACGGTCTCTGCTTGTCGATCACTTGGTCTACCCTGGTTGTGCGATGCACTCCATGCGCTTACACCAGTCGTCACATGGTTGCCTTGGTCCCGAGTGACCTCGGCTTCGTCTGGTTCAGTGTTGCTGGTCGCTAATCGACTGTTTCGCTCTCCCTCAAGCAGCGCACTGGACCGGTCTGATACTTTGTCGATGCATTCCAATGCTCGACAATCTTCACTGGTTGTTCGAGTTATCTCGTCAACCTTTCCACCCTCGACTTCATTACCCGCTGCCCCCTTGTGGCTTTTCGCCACTACTTGGTCCTCTCCACTCAAGCTCTCGTCTTGTGGTGTCCATATGGGCTGTGTGGTACCCGATTCATTGTCCGTGGGTTCTCGCAACTGGTCCGCTGGCACTACTGGCTGCGCGCTTGTCGCGTTTCTGGTTGGTGTGTCAGCGGTCTCGGCGACGACCTGCTGACTCGTTTCTGGGCACTGTTGGGGTATGACTGACTCTGTGCGACAGAACTCCATGTCCTCGCTATTGTCGGTCCAGGTA
>JBBPQE010000535.1:0-16851 GCA_038092335.1 Boletus vinaceobasis
GTCCACTGAGGTATGTTACCACTACACTTTCACTCACACTATACTTATAACCTGTAGCCTTTAACTCCTACAGGTAATACCATATTAGTTGACTCTTACTAGTCCACTGAGCCTTTAACTCCTACATCATGGTGACGCCCGTGGCGGCGATCATGGGACTCCAAGTGCATCTTGTATTCGTCAGTGGTGCGAAGGGATGTGGCGCCCTCGGCTTTGGACTTGGGGCCTTGAGGGGCACAGGGAGGGTATCTAGACTCTTTGAGGCGCCACGCTGCCTCAAATCAGCGATCGGTCCAACCAGCTCCACGGTCGTCACGCTTCGAAAAGCAGACACCAACCGAGCCAACTCCAGCATCTTCAAAAGATAGTTTTCAAAGCAGGCATTTGCCAGTTGTCGCCCACTTTCATCCGGGTATGCAGGACACGATCCACTGGATCTTTGAGCCCAGTGGCTTCGATTCTCAATGAAGTTATCCGCTCGCAGTCCCTCTGCGCTTTGGGGAGCGCATGTCTAAGGATGTGATTGCAGTGTGTCGGCACCACTGGCCAAGGGGCACGGTCGCGGAGATTGGAAGAGACAAAGCGTTTCGGAGGAACGAGCGAAGTGCGTGGGTCGATTGATATGGCACGATGGGGAGATGTGTTCACGGAAAAGGGGTCGTCTCGAGACTTGGGAGAGGAGTGTTTGGACATGGGTTGAAGATAAAACATATTCGGGAACTTGAAACGACGATATAACATGATGGAATATGATGATGAGTAACTCGTCGGGTAGCTTTGAATTAAACATGGTGAGGGTGACCCTGGCTTCGTAGGTACCTCCAAAACTCGAGTGCGAGGTAGTGGAACCACTTGGATTAGGACAATCGCAGCGACACAACACCAAGAAGTGGTGGATAGAGGCGGGCCAAAACTTGCACTCATTTACTGTCCTTTTCAGGTGTCTCAAACAGACACGCGCCTTGGGTCGTCCATAGCACATCAACACGACGCGGGAATTCGAAAAAAAAGACACCGTTCAGCTCGGAGAGTCCCATAGAACCTATCCCGAAATGACCGGAGATTTAACTTCGAACATTCGAGCATTATTGATAAACGGACACCATACATCAGTAATGACGTTGACTTACTTCAACATCTACGTCCTGAAGGTGCCTCTTACTCTTACGTTCATGCTCAACTAGATCTTCATCATGGCCTATGACGCTCCCATGAGTACGAAAACGTGAACTGATGCGCCGAACGGAACGAGTAGATAGATCCAGACACATAGCGATTTGGTCATTGTCAAGTAGTCTGGACAGTCGTATGGATCTCGGGTGTCATTTCCTCTCCCTTGCACATGGTTGCAAAGCTGTCTGTTTTGAGCACTGGAGCATGTGGAACAACAACGACTTGCAGAAGTGGTCAATCCCGAGGGTGGAATTCCGATGAAAAAAAGTTTGATTTTGGTCTTCGGTTGTCCCAAAACACAACCACCAAGTTTTTACGAGCAGGACGGTGTCTCTTTTCAAATTCCGGCGTCGTGTTGAGGTGCTATGGACAACCAATGGTGAGGTGTGTGTTCGAGAGTAAATTTCGTGGCCAACTTACCGGATCCACGACGCACCGCAACCCCAGGCTCGGTCCCCGCTAGGTTCTTCCGTCACATTGTATCGAGTCCCTCAGAGACAGTCTGTAGCTGTAAGAAGCTCTAAGATGAGATGCTAACGTCGATTGGTTGCTTGTCGGATATAGTTGAGACTGAGTGTTGGTCGTACGGGAAGTGCCAACTTGAAGAGACATGCCCTAACGCCACGGCCGTTGCGCGTACTCTTGAACATCCTGTCTCGCTTCCCTCACGCCATTACTCCCAAATGAAATGGGCTCGATGTTCCTCAACCACGGATAGAATGATCAGTTCCGCATCCCCCTTTCTGTGGAGGGCACGCACTTGAAGGCTTCAGGCTTGTCAGGCCTGGGAAACAGCGACAAGACATACCCCCCGAGGGCCTTTGCTTCCCGGCGCTCTTCCTGTTGCGCGTATGTCTGAAGGAAGTTCCATTCTGTCTCGTCTCTCTCACACTTATCAATACTATTACTGCTCAAAAGGGACGGACTCGATGTCCGGATAGAATTCTGATCAGTTCTGCGTCCCCCGTTCTGTGGAGAGCCTGTCGAGCGGAGTCACCATGTGCGCGCCAAGTCGCGGGCAGCTCCAGTCGAAACTTAGGAGACTGGAAGACACAGCTTTGTAGCCCCCACAGCCGATTTACCTGATAAGATAAACTGATACCATATAGGAAAGCATGTTCGAACCATAATTCCATCTTCAAGGAGGTGGTCCAGTGCCTGAACCTGATTTCACCATGCTCCTTTCCTTCCCGGCGCCCCGTCCATTGTCCGTACCTTTTGAAGCCATCTGTTTCGTTCTTTCGCACATTACCAAACGCCGCCCTTACTAACACTAATCGAAAGGAACAGGCAGAAACAGGCTCATCGGATGTTTCCAAAGTCAAGTCGCGGGCAACTGCAGTTGCGCGTCCCACCCATTCGACGGTCCTGGAAAACATCCAGAGGTCCTCTCAAAAGCACCTAAAGGTTCGACTCCCCATTTGTGTATAGGATGAAAGAGGATTCGTCGACTAATCTTTCTCAGTCCCTTTTCAAAGGCTAGGTATCCTTGACCGGCTGCCGACGCCGCTCATTCCCATATCTATGGTCGCCGGTGTGCTCATTGGCGAGTTCGTACCTGGTGTGCAGCCTGCGTTCGACACAGTTCAGTTCGATAACGTTTCTGTTCGTACGTGTCCTATCCACTTCCTACGAGTAAGCGAGGCATGGTCGACCAAACTTTGTCTCTTTCAGCCATCGCAATCGGACTCATTGTCATGATGAGGCCCATCCTCACCAAAGTCCGCTACGAAGCGCTCGGTCACATTCTGCTGTCCAAAATACTCTGGATACACATGAGAATCAGCCTCGTCCTGAATTGGATTGTCGGTCCATTCGTGATGCTCGGATTGGCATGGGCAACGTTGCCGATCTCCCAACGTGCCGTACCGGTATCATCATGATCGGGATCGCGCGATGTATCATCCTGGTCATGGTATGGAACCAATTGGTCGGTGGGGACGGCGAGTATTGCGCCCTTCTTGTCATCGCGAATTCGATGTTGTAGATCGTGCTCTACTTGCCATATGCAGTGCTCTCCGTCAACGTGATTGGCTCGAGCCACTCATTACACCTCAGTATGGCGCAGCCGCAATCTGGGTATTGATTGTACGTTGGTCTTGATGTCGTTGATGGTGTATGTCCTGATGACAGGCTCGCAGTACTTGGGTATCCCACTAGTGGCGGGAGTCATCACTCGGTTCGCTGTCATGCGCCTCACGTCGAAACGGTTTCTTCAAGACGTATTCCTTCCCCGATTCTCCCTACTGGCGCTACTCGGCCTTTTATACACCATCATCGTCATGTTTGCTTACCAAGGACACCACATCGTACATAACCTCGGTCCCGTCTTCCGCATCTTCGTCCTGCTGGTACTCTACTTTGTCACCATGTGGACGTCTGCGTTCAGTTTCACTTACTATCTTGCCCAGAGAGAAGCTCGGCGCAGAACGTCGACAAATACGACTTTCGCGTATGGGGTGGCGGTGGTACAAGGGTTCACAGCTAGAAGTAACAACTTTGTAAGTGTGCTCGTCGTGTATCTTGGCGACATCGCTTTTCGTGCACGAAAGGGTCTGAGCTATTGTTGATATTTTTTTTGAGCAGGAACTGGCGTTGATTCTGATCAGGCGCTGGCAGCGACCGTTGGTGGAAGTGCCGGTGTTACTTGCCTTGACGTGGGTGGCGCAGTTTCTTCTGACGCGGCTAGAGTGGGGTGGAGATCGTGATCGTGATCAGACGATGCCGGTGGACAAGGAGCAGGGGAATATCTTGGAGATCAAGACTGAGCGAGCAACGACCGACACCAAGTTGCCTTGGATCTAGAACATGAGTTCGTAAATGGTGCCGAGGGTGGCTCGCGTGGAGTGCAAGCGCTGCTTGGCTTGAAGAGCGCAGACAACCATCCGGGGTCGTGCGTGATGGCATCGTGCAAGTCTAGGTCTAAGAGTCCGGCCATCTTGTGACGCATATCTTACGAGCGGGTCTATACATGTCTTGACGCGCGACTCAATCTATCTTCTTCTATGCGGGTCCGAACGTTCCTATCGATTTCGATCACCTCCGGATTGGTAGTGTCACCCTCGAAGTTGTCCTTGCGGAGGGGGCCCCAGCGATCCAAGATACCTTGGGTTCGTAAGTTAATTGCCAAAGCCGAGGCCTGCAAAACAGATCAAGATCAAGTGGAGGGGTACGTTTTTTGTTCTAACCTGAGACGAAGGGGCACTGATAATTGTCTCGTTCTTGAGTGGAACATTGAAAGCTTGGTCACCTGGCCAGATGTTTTATTTCACCTCCTCGCCTGCGCCTTCCTCACATTTGTCACCTTCCACTTCCTCCAATCCCTCGTCTAAACTGGCCTCCAATTCCAAATATCTACCATATGCGACCCCGACCACGCCCCGCATCCATATCGCCTCGCATGCGCCAATAACCGAGGTGCTCTGCGGCGTGGTCATCTTCTTCCACGGCTTTATTGTCCCAACCTACCGTCCCCTCCCCGCCGTGCTCTTCTCTGTCGTCGGTGTCACGCCTTGATCCCTTTCTCCGAGGGCCCCCGCGATCGCCAGATTCCAAGCCTGCCCTCGAAAATCAATCAAGACAATGCTGACGCCCTCCTCTTTGACCTCCTCTGCTACCCCCTTCCCATCGACGGTTTACCTCTCAACGCGGCAACTTCATTGATAGTCTGGTCACCAGACTACTTCCCACCACCCTCTTACTTTTCCTCGTCCTCACCTCGACCTTCTGTGACCGCCACCTGACAAGGTTTTCCGCTCTCGTCACCCTCCATCTTTTTACACTCATTTATCCACCGCGCTATGTCCAATCGGGTCGCCTTGCCGTTATAGCTATCCTCGCGTTCGCCTTCGTCGTCTTCGCGCTGCCCCACGCGGTCTATGTTGACTGGTTCTCACAGACGGCGCCGTGCTGCGAACAATGTTCATACCAGTTATGGGCATACTTTATTTGGCAATTACTTCCTTGACGGATGGTGTGCTCGAGTTTCTCAAGTGGGATTTGGTCCTCGGCGCCAGCTCAGTCATACTCGTGACGTTCTAAATGGCGTTCGATCTCGCTGGGATCCTTGTTTGGTACGGCATTGAGATCTCGCTCTTGGACCCACAGGTGCCATTGTTGGTATGTTCTTGTGGCGGGAAAGACGACTCAACTAACAGCGCCAAGTGGAGAAGGTCCCATAAAACTTCGATGAAGTGTATCCCGTGCATGTAATGTACTCGGCCATTTCCATTTGATACTTGTGTAAGCGATGTTGTAACGAGTATACATGCTCCAAGCCAACGACAGCTGACAGTATCAGAGAAACATCAGTGGACAAGAACGTGTGCTAACGCAGTAGGCTCCCGGGCCTATAGATGATTTAAATCGACTCTCTTCCATTAGCTCCACTGTATGTATATGCACATCGCACGAGCACCTTCGGGTGATTCAGATGGACGAAAAGGATGCTCGGATGGTGTGGTCCTGCAAATTTCTTCAATGAACAGTTCCTAGGTGCACTCGGTCGAAATAGCATTACAGAAAATAAACCAAAAAAAGGAAAGAACTCAATCTGAGACGTATGAAAAGACTTTCATCGCGCGCTGCGCTCACCGCTTCCTATTCACCTTGTCTTTTGCACCCGTTGAAGCATCTCCATCCGGGACGCACTTCTGGCCAAAGGTGATCATCCCCTCGTCGTTCTGAAGTACTACTCATCTCTTCGAATGAGCCATCTTTACCAAATTAGGTAATGCGCGGCAGTGGCACTTTCCATTCGCAGCACTTGTAATCCCACGGTGTCCATCGTCCTTCGGATCCATCACCTCCCAAACCATCAGTCGTACTTCACTCATCTTTCAGCTTTCTGAACCACTCGTCAATGAAGATCTTCCTCAAGAGACAAATCGGGCGCTTCCGATCCCCCGTCGCCAGTAGAGCTTCGTCTCCGGCGCCTGCCCAGCATTCCGATATACCCAACCTGCAGCCCAACGCAGTCCCTAGCGACTCGGAGATTCTCCCGACGCAAGCCAAAGACACCGATGCTCTCGCTCTCGGGGCGCAGCACCCAGATTCTGATACGCCCGAAGAGCGGGTCATAGACCCCATTTCTTTCGACCCACGCACCGACGGCTCGAGTGCTACCAACATACAGACGAAGCCATTGGATGTTGCCCATTTCATGCAAGACGTTGACCCGGATCTTATGAAGAAATTTGGACGATTTAGAATTCTCCTTATCGGCAGGGCGAATGCCGGCAAGACGACCATCCTTCAGAAAATATGCAACTCGACGGAACATCCGGAGGTCTATAACGATAAAGGGGAAAAGGTACGGTTGACCAAGCTAGGATATGCTGGAAACTGATGTGGTCGACATATGATCAGGTTGATTTTGTGATCGAGGGGTCCAGGGAGGTGAGTATCTAGTCGGACCAATGTCGTGGTAGTCCGTTTGCCAGTCGTCTCGCCTTTCACAGCGCGGACTCCACGATATCAATCATGAGGTGGTTTTCAAAAGCAACGAGAAGTTTGTATTCCATGACTCTCCTGATTTTGAGGCTGGCCATGAGGATGAGTTTGAGACGATGAAGGATTTCATCGCAAAGCGTGCTGGTACAACTTTCCTCAAGAAGCGGATCCATGCCATATGGTGAGCGGATATATTACACTAGGTCCTGACAACTTGAATATAAGCAGGTACTGTATTCCAATGGATCAACACCATCGTGCTATCACTGTTGCAGAGGAAAGGTTTTTCTCTGAATGTGACACTAACAAAGGTAACAAGTTCTTTACAATGCTTGCTGAGCTCATTGGTTTGGGGACTAGTGCCAGTTGTGGTGCTATTCACCAAGTGGGATGCACTTGTGATGCAGGCATTCCAGCTTGAAGACCTGGCATTTCCTCCAGAAGATCAACTTGTGAGGCAGAGGGAGCATGCTGACAAGATTTTTTCTGACAGAGGTGTATGGGGGGATCTGTGCAATATGAAGTTTCCTCCACAAGGACATGTGAAACTGGAAAGTTTGTGCATATATGCTCTCATCTTTGTTCCATTCTATTGATTATTTCATCAGAGATGGATACATCTGACACAGGATGCAACCTATTGTTAGAACAGACTGCAACTGTATTGAATGATGCATCATTGCAGATGTTGTTGATTACAGCACAAGAAAAGAATGTCCTGCTATGCATGGAGTATGCAGTCAAATAGTGAGTGAAACAGTGTTTGAATGTAAATGCCATGTGTATTGATCCCATAAAGTGTCTTGGTTCCTTATGCTGGATCCAGGGGTATTGAGGGAGGTTATGATCTGGGTGAGGAACTGGCAAGTTGGTTTCCACATGCACAGGTAAGATTTTAATAAATCATTGATTGAGATAATTATATGGTTGAATGATATTAATGCATAATTAGGTAATTAATTATCATGACAGAAGTTTGAAAAAGAGTGTGCTGACTGATTGTTTTATTCTGTCCATGAAGAAAGTATGTAATATATTATGCAATAAAGTATAATGAACTCACATGTTTGATTATACTCATAGTATGTAAGTGGTGTATCAAATCAAATCAAATGGATTACCTGTAACCTCTTCTGCTGCTCTGGCACAAATAGCAGGTGAGCAATCTGATAGACAGTAGACAAGGAGATTACTGATAAATTTGTGTATGTCATTACTTTAAATTCAAAGGGAGTAAGTCACATGAATATATGCAAGTCAGCATATTAGTAATAGAATTCTTGCTCTTTTCCACTGTCAGGCAGTAAGTGCTTTGAAATATAGTGAGAGTGAGGCTAATAAATAGCTGTTTTTTTTCATATATTATGGTAGGGAGTAAGTAATCTGATTACACCTGGAATACATACAACTAAGGGTTCATGTCCAATCCTGAAACCATCCTTGAATATACAGAAAGTAAGTTGGATGGTTTTGTTGACAACTATGTGTTCTTGACAACTGCTAACTTGATGATAGTTTGTAGGTAGTCAGTTGTGCATTTGAGGCTATACATTGATAATGGGGATGTGTATGGTACTTTCCTTGAATAGTTTGTAAGTGCTCTACATGAAAATGAAATCACAACATTGCTCATGAGTTTCCCTATTGCTTGCTTTGGTAGTCTGTAAGTGATCTGGTGTGGATATGAATAAGAATGCTGTTGATCACAATGCCTCTTGCTGCTCTTCCATTGATAGCTTGTAAGTGGTCTAATATGCATTTCAAATGAGAATGCTGCTGATCACCATGGCTCCTCCTGCTCTCCCATTGATAGGGAGTAAGTGGTCTGATGTGGATTTGAAAAATGAAAATGCTGCTAATCACCATGGCTTCTCCTGCTCTCCCATTGATAGGGAGTAAGTGGTCTGATGTGGATTTAAAATGAGAATGCTACCGATCACCATGCCTCCCACTGCTCTCCTATTGATAGTATGTAAGTGGTCTGATGTGGATTTGAAATGAGAAAGCTGCTGATTACCATGGCTTCTCCTGCTCTCCCATTGATAGGGAGTAAGTGGTCTGATGTGGATTTGAAATGAGAATGCTGCTGATCAGCATGCCTTCTCCTGCTCTTTCATTGATAGGGAGTAAGTGGTCTGATGTGGATTTGAAAATGAGAATGTTGCTGATCAGCATGCCTCCTGGTGCTCTCCTATTGGTAGTATGTAAGTGGTCTGATATGAATTTGAAATGAGAATGCTGCTGATCACCATGCCTCTTGCTGCCCTCCCATTGATAGGAAGTAAGTGGTCTGATGTGGATTTGAAATGAGAATGCTGCTAATCACTATGCCTTCTGCTGCTCTTCCATTGATAGTATGTAAGTGGTCTGATATGGATTTGAAATGAGAATGTTGTTGA
This sequence comes from Boletus vinaceobasis, assembly GCA_038092335.1. Taxonomy (NCBI): domain Eukaryota; kingdom Fungi; phylum Basidiomycota; class Agaricomycetes; order Boletales; family Boletaceae; genus Boletus; species Boletus vinaceobasis. Next base: position 9,024 of record JBBPQE010000535.1, read on the forward strand.
TCACCATGCCTCTTGCTCTCCCATTGATAGTATGTAAGTGGTCTGATATGGATTTGAAATGAGAATGTTGTTGATCACCATGCCTCTTGCTCTCCCATTGATAGTATGTAAGTGGTCTGATATGGATTTGAAATGAGAATACCACTGATCAGCATGCCTCCTGGTGCTCTCCCATTGATAGCGAGTAAGTGGTCTGATGTGGATTTGAAATGAGAATGCTGCTGATCACCATGGCTCCTTCTGCTCTCCCATTGATAGAATGTAAATTGTCTGATGTGGATTTGAAATGAGAATGCTGCTAATCACTATGCCTTCTGCTGCTCTTCCATCAATAGAAAGTAAGTGGTCTGATATGGATTTGAAATGAGAATGCTGCTGATTACCATACCTCCTTCTGCTCTCCCATTGATAGGAAGTAAGTGGTCTGATATAAATTTGAAATGAGAATGCTGCTGATTACCATACCTCCTACTCTCCCATTGATAGGGAGTGAGTGGTCTGATGTGGATTTGAAATGAGAATGCTGCTGATCACAATGCCTCCTGCTGCTCTCCTATTGATAGCAAGTAAGTGGTTTGATGTGGATTTGAAATGAGAATGCTGCTGATTACCATGGCTCCTCCCGCTCTCCCATTGATAGTATGTAAGTGGTCTGATGTGGATTTGAAATGAGAATGCTGCTGATCACCATGCCTCCTGCTCTCCTATTGATAGCAAGTAAGTGGTCTGATGTGGATTTGAAGTGAGAATGCTGCTGATCACCATGCCTCCTATTGGTAGTATGTAAGTGGTCTGATATTGATTTTATAATGAGAATACTGCTGATCACCATGCCTTCTGCTGCTATCCCATTGATAGGGAGTAAGTGGACTGATGTTGATTTGAAATAAGAATGCTGTTAATAAAAATGCCTCTTGCTGCTCTTCCATTGATAGCTTGTAAGTGGTGTAATGTACATTTCAAATGAGAATGCTGCTAATCACCATGCCTCTTGCTGCCCTCCCATTGATAGGAAGTAAGTGGTCTGATGTGGATTTGAAATGAGAATGCTGCTGATTACCATGGCTCCTCCTGCTCTCCCATTGATAGCGAGTAAGTGGACTGATGTAGATTTGAAATGAGAATGCTGCTAATCATTATGCCTTCTGCTGCTCTCCCATTAATAGAAAGTAAGTAGTCTGATGTGCATTCCAAATGTGAATACTGCTGCTTATTCAGTTCCATCCTTTCTGCTTGCATGAATGTTGCACTGATAGTTTGTAAGTGCTGTTATACACATAGATTAGTAAATTTTTATTGCTAATCTACACACATTTCTTTATCTTTATTTCTTTCACCATTTTATTATTTATAGGAGGTAAGTGACCTGATCTGAGATCAATCAATCAGGGCAATTTATCAATGTATTTACCATCACTCTTTTTTTTATAGGAGGTAAATTGCACAATGCCCATTTACCATCTGTATTACTAATACAGTATACAATTTAAAAATGCCTGTACCACATGCTTTGTTGAAATAGAATGTAAGTCCCCTAATTTACAATCCAAATCTACATTCTGCTCATTAAACTTGTCATTTCATTATGCAATATTATATTATAATAATATTCCTTAAATTCTGGTATGCTTAGCTGGTGAGCATTTTCTTGCTACTATAACAATTCTGTAACTATCTATAAATTGACATTTACATAGGATGTAAGCTTGATTTGTCATGCTATGTTTGAGTGCTACTCACATTCCCACTTTGTTGACTTTTAGAAGGTAAGATATCTATGTAACTGTTGCCATATTTATATTTATACAGTAAATTGAACAGACTGTCAGTTTTCCCACTTTTTATCTTTCAAGTTGATACACTCTGACTTGTCTCATCCAGATTGTTCCCAAGCCTCAGTTTCATGCTGTAAATCTTTCATCATTTACTCATCCTACATATTAGCTTAAATAATCTCACACCTTTAGAGTTCTCTTTTAAGCAGAAAGGCAATGCCCATGGCATGTATATTCATAGTGATGCATTTATTATACTAACTTCCCATATACTGCATCTTGGACTATAAAGGTACCCAGGACACAGAAAGGAGTCCTTCAGAGTGGCATTGGTAAGTTGATCAGTTTTAGATTTTCATAACTTTTATGTCTCTATTGATAGATTTCATACTACTACTTCAATATTCTTTCACTCTTGTCCAAAACAAGTCTGAAGACCCCTTTTCCTTGGCAGTACAAAAGTACAAAGCATCTGGAATATCTGACAAGGTATTTGAGAGACTGGATGAGCTCTTCATCTACTATTCTGCTGCAAATGACACAAAAAGAGTGAAAATTATCATGGACATAATCTTGCAGCACCCTCTGTGTAAGTGATGAAGTGGCATAGTACTTCACACACTAACTTGTTTTACAGCATAGGTTAGATGTCACAGTTTGTGGAATTTGCAGCTCCTTTTCTCCTGGAAATATATGCAATAGTTGAAGACATCAAATTGGATGTTGAATGATGAGATGATGATGGTGTGCAGACCAATGCTGGAAAAAATTTAATGAATATGCCAGAAGTGTTATGATATATTAGGAATCTCAAGAACAGAGTTTAATAGATTGCAAAGTGTCATTGAAATGCTGGAATAGAATCTCAGGATTACATTAGCATTGTAATAAAAAGCATTGACTGCAATGCCATACTGTAGAAATCACAGTTGCAATAGCCATTGAAGGGTTATGACCTGGCCCATTCATAACCATATTAAGACTGCAATCCTCACTGGTGAAATGACCACAATAACAACAACAACAAAGAGATGATGAAGATAACAATATATACATATTTCAACAAGGTGAAGGCCTTGACCAACTCCAGTACGTTCTCATGTGTGATGCATTTCTGGAGTTCTGGACTTTCATATATAGTATGTCTTGTCTATATGTTTCTCCTTTAGTATTAGTTCTGCTGTAAGAAAGCTATTGACCCTCTAGATCTGAAATGGTCCTAGGATAGGTCAGTAGTAAAAAGGGTAAGTGTTAAAACTGTGACGAGATCTCCAAGGGATAACTTCGGAACTCTGGAGTTTTGTGCAGAAAGGCTCTGGCTTCACCTTATGTGGTGTGCCAAGCTTGGGTTCATGCCTAGGATTTCGGAACAGAGTAGTGTGGAGAAGGACAGGAGGAGAAAGGGAGTCGGGGATTGTATTTAAGTCGATTACAAGCTAAAGTACAGAGATCATACGGAGGTTTATATATGGAGGCAGAGAGTCATATTACTAAGTATCACTAAGAGTATTGGTAAGGAGTATGGAGTCAGATGTAAGGAAGCCGGAGCTGTGCTCCTAAGCAAACACAGGATCGGGGGTATGTACGAAGCAGAAACTAGTACAAAAGGAGAAACATAAACAAGAGTTACTATACTGTATATAGAAGTATATACGGATGTCCAAAACTCTGGAGATACGTCTTACACGAGAACGCACCGGAGTTGGTCAGATGGAGTCGGAGTTGACTTGGATTTTACAGCACGCGACAGTAAGAAGGGAATGACAAGTTTGTCCCTGAAGGAATTCAAAGAAGAGACTATAGGATAGAAGGAGGATGCTTTGACATACTGATCTTTTGATAGGATTAAAATTCCAGACTACCTCTGCAACTGGCAGACTGGTAGATTGACCAGAATGGGCTTTGGATGCTCAGGAGCAAAGGGGAAACATTGGCTTCACAAGGGATTGCTTAGGCTTGACTAGGGCAACTTAGGATTTAGAGAAATGCATGATGGTGATCCGGAAAGATAATATTCCCAGTCATGAGTACATCCTTTTATAGTCTAGGCATACCCAGGACTTCAAAACATAAGAAAAAAATAATTAATAAGTAGTCCAGATGATTTTAGTCCAATTCAGAAGCTTGGAATAGTGGATACAAATGATTTAAAGAAATAGAACTTTAGGAATGAATATAGGATTGGAGGAAAGATATAGTGTTTCAAAATGGTAAGATAGTTAAGTAAAAACCTAACAAGGTCACTGGTCTTGGGACTTGGAACTTAGATTTGGATAGAATGGATATTGATTGGTATGTCAGATTCAGAGAGAGTAAGGAAAGGAGCAAGGTCGAAGGATGTTACAATCCTGTCTAGCTGGGGATGTAGGATTGGAGAGGAACACTGAGCCTCAAAGAAAAGGAAAAGGGGATAAGCGTATATCTGGATAAAGGAAGGAAGAGCTCTTGTAGCGTATATTGGCAAGGCTGCTTCTTAGGCCTGTACTACTGTCTTGGATCGTCTGAGCTTACTATGCCAGCGGTATCTCTTCTTCGGTCCTCGACAAATAGGACAAAGGGAAAGTAATAAGATGCCTAGTACAATGGCTAATTGGAGGAGTCGCCTTGATCACTTCTGAATCCTAGGCAAGGGAATCCTTGGGCAGGACCAATGAGGAGATAAGAACCCGTAAATACAAAGGAGTGTAGCTAGAGTTATCTAATAGGTCTTTGCCTTTATTGCTAAAGCATAACATAAGGGTTATCTGCTAGTATGTTCTTTTGTCACTGAGGACGAACGATCTGCCATCTAAGTACTTGGCCTTTTATCACATAGGCCCGAATGGTCTGCTAACTAATACTTTGCCTTTAAGCATAGGCATAACTCATAGGAAATAGGGGATAGAGCAGGTACGGGTATCGGCAAGTACGGTGGCCTCAAGTCATTGACTGAATAACCATGAGGCCTCACTGTCTAGACTGAATAACCAGGATATGAGGGGAAAGCGCTGACCTAACTCGGAAAGGAAGGATAAGCACAATATCACTTGGCTAGGTGGAGAGCTACCACTTGAGGAGATAAGAACCTTTGATAACTCTGAGAACTCTAAGTATGACAGAGTGGTCTCTATATATACTAAAGGGAATGGTGCACAGACCATGCTATGCTATAGATAAGGTGAGAGGAAACGTCTAAGTATGGTAAGGTGTGTGGGATATAATAGGAAGGTAGAGATAAGGAGGGAAGGGGAGTCATCTAGACTCACGGAGATTAAATAGGGCTGGAAGTAGTGAGGTATGACATTGTATGATGTTATGATGACATCATAAGTCTGGAGTGGTCTAGGTAATGACGTCATGAGAATACGGAGATAGAGGAGAGGAGAGATAAGATATAAAGAGAGAAAGATATCACGTGATAAGGAGTCAGGGGATCGTGGGAAGAGAGGAAGTTCTCAGGGTCACGTGATGGTTGTTGTATAGTATGAAAGGAAATACGAGAGAGATTGTATCCCGTCTCTAAGGGGTTACTATGGCGAAGTTAAGGAAGGTTAGAGCAATGTCATAACAAAGGAGTAGCTGAAATAGGCATATTGAAAGTATAGGAAACACTGGTTCCCTACATCTGCAGGGGACTTAGCTACTGACTGTTCCCAGTTAGTCACATGACAATGACTAAGCACCTCATGTCTGGCTAGGGTCATGGGTTAAAAGTGGGTCAGCTTCCCTTTGTCCTTTATTTCTCTCTTCCACTTCCACCATCTTCCTTCTCCACTCAACATACTGTTTGCCATGTCCACTTGCTCTTTACATCTCAACTGGATCTTCGGATCCCTGAGTGCAGTTGATGAGAAGGAGCTTGCCTGGACTGTAATGAAGTGACAATTTTCATTTTCATTATCTTACTGTATCTAATCTTATCTTATCAAGCCATGTGATTATCTAATCAGAGAAAGAGTATTTGTGAGCACAAGAGGAAAGAAAAGTTACAAGTCCATGTCTATGTTGTGAGATTAGTTATATTCATGTGCTCACAAGTTCTCATCTTATCCCCACATTCATTACTGTATGTCTTTCTTTTCATCTCTGCTTTATGTTGGAATTGTTGATTACATATCAGGTAGCTTATATAAGCACCCCTACTTAGGATTCTCATACTGTACCAAGGTACTTTAGTCACTACTAAAGTATTCCACAGGTTATGAGCCCTACCTGCACTTAGTAGCCCAAATCACTCCTTGAAAATGGCCTATCTCGAAGTGGAACTCGAAGATGGCCTGAAAATTCAAGTATCACGTCTCAGCGACGAAAATTGGTCCAACTACCATGAGAAGATTATTTGCACAGCATTCGAGGCTTGGAGCACTACACCAGAATCCGACTACGCTATGGTACTGGGTATAATCAAGGCCAATCAACAGCCTAACAATGCATGTGAAAATCTATGTCTTATTCTCTGGCAACTACAACTCAGAAAATGTCTTATTAAGGCTACAATGGAAAAAGGAGCAGGTGAGAAGGGTGAAATGCCGTGCGGGAGAGTTGAAGAAGGCGCAGCTGCAGCCTCAGGACCGGGCACAGAGATCATGGACCAACGGACTGACGGCGTAAGCCTCGTGACCCCAGCAAGCGGCCCACAAATCATTAAACCGACTCTGTTATCACTTCCAGTCAAGTACACTAAACTGCCAATACTACAGATGAAACTACTGTGCGCAAATGAATCGCTCGGAAACAGTCTGGAAACAGCAGGTAGCGACATCGACAAGCCAGCCTACAGTGGACCAGATGAACCACCAAGCAGCACTGTGCACACCAACAGCACGCGTGCAGGCCCACAGCATGTTGCAAATGTGAGTGCGCGAGACCACATGCGAATGGAGTGGCACAGAGCGCCTGAGGTAGCCAAAACGGCCAAGTTCGTCAGACTAAGCAAAAGCATTGTGCCTGAGAGCGCAGATGCAGCGGCCAGCAGCAATCTGACAGAGGAAGCACACAGTGATGCACAGGTTAAAGGGGAGAGTGTGATGATGTGCCAAGACGTGTTGATTGAGAGGGAGAGATGGACCCATAGCATGAGCGCATGAGCGTGATCAATGATGAAAGCTAAATGAAATCATCAGTGCAACTCGGAGAACATCACAAACATACCTCACACACCCCACACCCCACCTACACCACCTCCCAATCCACCCAAACAAGTCCAGCGAGCGAGTGAAACCCCAAGCATCGGGCTCGAGGGGGAGAGAGAGAGATTTGTGAGCTGCAACAGCACAGCCACCGACGGCAAGACGAACACATCAGGAGCGTTTGGAGGCGATAGTAGCACCAGGGAGAAGCCAACGAAGCTGCCAACAGTGTCAGAACTTGAGCGAGAGCTCATAGAGTGAAGTGAGAGTAAAAACTCACCAAAATCAACTCAAGACAAGTTGAGCACACAGGACAGCAAAACGGTCGTACCCGACGACCTACACAGCTACCTAGGATGCCCTGGGAGTGACCTGAAGCGATGTGTCATCAATCTGAAGCCGATGAACCCAGATATCATGCCAGGAAGCCATATGGGCAAATTGGAGTTGTCGAGAGACCTTGAGAGCAAATTGGCACACGGAAACATTAGCAACAGTGCCAATATTGATGGGACATGCATTGGGAGCGACCTGATGCAATGCGTCGACAATCCGAAGTTGCCAGGTTGAACTAGAGCGCCAAGAAGTCTTGAGGGTGATTTGGAGCATGTTAAGAACGTGATCTCCGGGTAAAACTCCAGATCTCCGGAGTTGTGTCATAGGGGGTTGGGACTTTGGCTTCACCTTATGTGGTGCACCCTTGTCGGAGTCTGTCCCGGATTTCGGAACGTCGGAGGTCGGAGGGATAAAGACGTTAAGTACAAGTACTTAAGTTGAGTGCGATCAGAGGAGAACGGTCAAGGTTCAAATCGGAGGACGGAGATGAGGAGAGTAATCTAAGTTGATATTCAAACTAAGGATATACATGAGTTTCGGAGAGACTTTATATACGGAGGAAGAAACGTATTACTAAGTAGATTCCTAAGAGTATTGGTAAGGAGTATG
>JBBPQE010000536.1:0-16850 GCA_038092335.1 Boletus vinaceobasis
ATATTGGTGTTAAGCCATTTCCTTCCTATACCTGAGGTACTACTGTTTGAGTGAATGCAGAATATATTTATTATATTAAAAATATGTGCAGTAATTTAAGGTACAACTTGGATATCCAATGGATATTTAGGCTGAGATTGTTGACTGAGCTGGCCTGAAACATATGTAAATGTGAGGTTCAGCTTGAGATAGTCAACTAATGACAAAGTAGACAAATACATTATGTGCAGTGAGCAGTAATGTGCATGCTCGGTATGCCACTCACAAATTAGAGGATGGAAACATCAGTCACATCACTGGCTGACATTAGCAGGACATAAATCAAATTTAACATCCATGTAATGTCAACTTGTTTTAGGTGTATAGGAGACTGAAGCAGAGATGTCATGCACCAATGTGCAGGCCACAGAAATGGAACCTGAAACAACCACAAAGATCAGCATTAGATCCTTAGGTCACTATCATGAGTCCTAGCTAGAGAAGTAGAGAGGAGGGGATATTACAAGGTCTTTGAGGGAAGAAACCAAGTGAACTAGACTGGGGATGCCAGCCATCATCCACAGGGCTTTTATAGTATTGGCATATATGCACAGACCAAGCTGTGCATGAGAGTACACGTCTACATAAGTACATAGAAGTAATGGAGATTAAAGGTATGATGCACACACATGGTGTGGCAGAATGGAAGAGAAGCATGGACAGTAATAACCATGAGAAGAAATGGAAGCATAAAGTGGAAATGAAAAGAAAGTTATACAGTAATGAATGTGAGAATGAGATTGGATCTCATAAGAACATAAATGTAACTAAATAGAAAAAGAGCATCTGTGAGCATGAGAGAAAAGAATGAAAAGTTACAAGTCCACTGTTATGTTGTGTGATAAGATAATTGCGTGGCTTGATAAGATAAGATAAGATAAAGGAATGAAAATGAAAATTGTCACTTTGTTATAGTTCCCTTCCAGCATTCCCTTTTTTCTGACCCCACTTCCTCTGCTCCATGCATATAACACCCCAACCACTGTCACAACTTTTTTTCTTAACGACACAACATGCTCATGAGGTATTATCATGACGACTGCAAGGATGACCCAGTGCAGCTGACATTGTCAGAATTTGTTCAGGAAGGAATGTAATATTACCACCATGTCGGAGACAGTGGGAATGCCAACCTCACCGTCCTCAAATTTGTCCTTGCAGGCAGACGGGGCTTGGATATGGAGGAGCAAGGAGCAATGGACCGTCACTTTGAACGTAACACAAGACCAACTGGACATCTAGCGCACCACCACAACGAGAGACTATGACTCATTGATTGGAACTACAAAGACTCTCCCCTACCTTGTCACACTCATGGTCTGGTCTATTCCTTCCTTCAGAGATACACTGAAGACGAGCAACCATGTTACATTGGTCACATATAATAGCAATGTGAGTTGTGTTCTCCCTCCTTCTGAGTCGTCTTATCCATGCTGTGCACTATGCTAGGGAGACGCCATATATGTACTGATGCACTCCATTCCAAACGTCACATTAGGCAAGATCGCCAACCAGTTGGTCATATGCATCTTCTTTCCTCAAATGTTCCCCATGCTGGAATCCAAGAAGATCCCTATTGCAGATGTTGAATGTATCTACAACCGCTGCCTCTTCCTACCATCCAATGTCTCATGCTAAATCAAGCCACTCACTGGCCCCCCAACTACTGCACAGTGATGGTAACTAGCCAGGACTGCACCGGTCGCCTACATTTCGGAAGCCTCAACATACTGGGACACATCTTTCATGAGTTTGCCCACTCCTATCTGGAGTCATGACTTGGTGTACTCTCATGCATGAAGCCCTCATCTGATACCTAGGATCCTCACCATCGCCTACCAGGGCTGGAATCTCAATTTCTTGGTCTCTGCACAGATAGTAAGGACCTTGACTGTCTACCAAGTCCTTCACTGCGGAAACCATCAATCTGATCCAACGAAGGAGGGCTTCCACACATTGAACAGTAAATGCTATCTTGCCTTGCTCTTCATCAGCCAGACCCGAGCTATTCTTGACGTCAGGTCGATCCCTTTCACACTTGGCCCAATGCAATATTATCAGCAACAGCCTGCAGGATCAAGCTCTTTTTTCTGATCATTCCTATGACATTGCTAGTCAGCCACGCCATTATACAAGGTAAAGGACTTACATGGTTCTGAACAGTACTGCAGCGCAATCAGCATCCAGCACAAAGGACAAAAGAACCCAGGGCGATCGTCATTTGTCAGTGAGCCATCATTGTCCATGGAGCCAAGGAACAGCACTGCCCGAGTAAGGTGCATGGTTTCATAGCACTGCCTGAGTAAGGTGCATGGTTTCATAATTGTAGAAGTAACCACCATTGAAAATGGATGCAACTGGGGTATACACACTGTGTAGGACTCCTGGCAGTTGAAACCTGCATACCACATAATTGAGCAGAACGAACTTGCAAGTTGGTCAGAATGACATCCAGGGTGGGTTATGAGCCTCCAGTCCTGCGAGGTCCACGTTGTAGAATGGATCACTGACGGTCCACCCTCCTCTATCTTCATAGTCGGCACCTTCTTCCGACTCTTCTTCTGCGCACTCTGAGTGAACCAAAGATGCATGGTGTGGTTCCATGTGATGGTTGAGTCCAGGAGAGGTGTTGCCCATATAGGAGGACTCAGGTTTGTATCCTTGGAGTCAAGGAAGTTTCCGCACACATCAGTATCCTCAACCAAATCGAGCAACTGTTCCATCATTGTGACCCTGTGGAAGTTAATGTTGTTGGGACCATTCCGGTTGGCAGCGAAAAGCATGCCGTCCAACCACTGACATCTGTGCCCCAGGTTCCCAAGTTGGAGGCCCATCACAACCTTGGACAACCTCAACCTCAGCATGGATGTACACCCTCAAATGACGACTGACATGGATTTCTGCATGTGGGAGCGAATCTCCCCCACCAGCACCATCAAAGCACTGGCAATCATATTTTCATTGTCATCACCTCAACCTCATAGTTCCTGGTCAAGCTCCAGTTCAACCACCAAGTCCCGGACTCGGAATGCCTTGGGTTCAGGCCCACACCTTTCCGATCTGGAACACTCCAGTGATGCGCATCGCACGAGCTCCGTCACCATCACCCCCTCCTCGTCCTTTGAAACTAATCTTCAGCAATGATCAACTTATTTTTATATATATTCCCACCTCCATACACCCATCTCCAGCAAATGGCAGGTACATTTCAAATCCTGCATCCCACCTGATCTGTTCCATGCCTTCTGGGAATCCAACTGATGTGTTTACGAATCACGACTAAGCTCGTGCGTCAGCCTTACCGACCACTAGCTGACAAATAGAGTTACCAAATCCTTTCCAATATTTGCCATCAGACGTGGGCGTTCTGTCATCATACTCAACCCACCATACCATGAAGACACTAAACACCTACTGGATTGTCCCAAGCCATTCCCACCTTGCAGCCTATCCTCTTCACATCTTTTCTCTGTATCCCAATGATCAGTTTACATGAATAAACAAGTGTGAGGATTTGACACAATTCAGACTCACTAAGGCTCTCTGATCACTCCTCATGATTTCCAACAGCAGAGGTGGAAGGCAATTTAAGAACATTCAACCTCTCAGGGTTGAATGTCCCTTGGAAGTGGGCAAGTAACACTTCAACGCTACCAAATCTCGACTGAACCATCTCTCAAGCCACACCCTTCGACCCCCAGAAAGGCAGCCCGCCAGACATGAAGTTTACTACTGATGGGATTCCATTGGGGTGTTGCACTGTCGACTCGATGTCGCTGATCGTGAAGCCCCTCCAACCATGAGGGAAATAGACCTCGAACGTAGAACGTGACAATTCATATGCAAAGTCGCTGACTGCTGCCATTGGTGGCCTTGTACCACTATTCAACACATATAGAGTCACCACGGCCCCCTTGACATCAGGGATGTCCACAAAGAACACCTCCCTATTGTATTCTGTGCACCGCTTCAGGATGGTTTCCATGTTCGAGTGTCGATCAAGAGCTGGCTCGTGTTTGCGTTGAGCAGGATCAGTTGCTGACGCATGCTGACCTGACACCTGTGGTTTCATAACATGCATCTGAACCACCACCTTTACGTAACATATAGCTAACCGAGGTTCTGGATTGTGTGGCATTGTTTACTCGCTCTCACCAATACATCCACACTGAACATGTCACCATCTCCATCAACATGTCCTGCAAAATAGATGACAAAGTTCTCCTTGCAACCACACATGTACATGCTGCTCTATAACTACTCCCTCGCATCGTTGGGCCCAGGGAAGTCTGGATGCCCTGGATGCACGCACACATGGAAGCAGAGGTGGTAAGTGGCTTGACTTCATCTGTGTGCTGAAAAGTAGATTTGTTGAACACAATTTCAGAAAGAAACCACCATTTCGACGAATTCTCTGTGCCCCAGGCTTCTGGGAAGCTTGCAACGACTGCTGGCCCACTTCTACACCAGCAACCTTGCAATTGACGCATTCCCCTTTGACGAGGTGCGCATAGATGATCCTTATATCATGGACTTAAAATATGTGGATGTGCCCATGCATGCACTCCCTGAGCTCAAGGGAGTTGATTTCTCGTGGTGGAATGGGTTGCCACCATCTGATGAGTTGGTACTTTCAGGCTTGTATGTGGAATTCATTGTGAGGGTCACTCCACCATCACCACCATCTACAATCCCATTAGCTGTGGAGTCATTGTCATCAAAAGACCAAGATGAGGTGATCATGACAGACCCCAAGTCCAAAGCAGTCGACCGCCCTTCCAACATGGGGGACACTGGAACTACCCCACAGGCAGCTGATCCAAAGGGCAAGAAACATGCAGCAAGGGAAGACAAAGCACTGCAGTGGAAGAAAAAAAGAAAATACAAGTCGAGAGAGTTTATTGAGAGTGTTATTGAAGATGAATTCCAGGCTGATCACTGTTCGACTGGCTCAGGCTTCTCAGACCTGTTGGTCCGACCGGAAGCATCGGAAGCAATCAAGATGGGTCATGAGTTTTCTTACCACTTCCAGCTTCCTACTTTCTCACAGGTCTGTGATGCTTGCAAGTCACATGGCTCCCAATGTGTGTGGCCCCCCCACAGCACAGCCTCACAATCCTAGAATGAGAGACATGCATGTGATGCATATGTCTTGCGCAAAACCCATTGCAACATCACAGGTCAGTCAGGATATCATTTTCTTTGCCATGTTTATTGGCTAAAGAATCATCCAGGGGTGTTTTCCATTCATTGTCCACGAGGGAAATTAGCCCTATCTCAACAGGCCGCGCCACCCACCGAGCAGCATGAGCTGGAGCTGTCTGTTGCCGATTTGAGTGAGCGCATCATCAGTTTACAGAAGAAGATTGCTGCAGATGATGAGGAGAAGAAGTGGCTTGTGTCTAGAGTGGATGATCTGGAGGTTCAGCTCAGCGGTTTTAAGGCCAAGCATTGATGAGGAAAACAAACACTCGTCAACACGTTAACTTTTTTCATCTAGCATTCGGCAGTGTACATATACAGGATTATATCATAATTTGTAGGCTGGTAATATGTCAGTCGGGCACAGTATTAAGTTTGTTGGCTCACACTTGTGGAACAGTATAGAGTTCTACGGTAACATGTAATATACATATAATGTATTGGGCGAGAGTGTGTAAAATATATGTTATGAGATATCATTATAGTAGAGTGGGACCTTTTTTTGACTCGGAACTTGGATGTAACCACAGGGCTCGTGGATTGGAACATGCGGTAAGGATCGGGACTTGTTCCGACTCGGAACATCGCGGGCTGTTACAACTGATATCTTAGGTCCATGCTCATTATTGACCAAGAAACTACGAGTAAACCTAACAAAACATGGCTCTGACTTCGAGCACCTGTGGGATCATATTGACATGTTTTACGAGAAATGGATGTGAACAATGGGGTACATACTGTACATGAAGTTAATATTTACGGACGTGTTACTTGTCTACATTCCAGTGGTCTTGTAGATAGTTCCAGCTCCAACATGCTTAAACATACTTCCTGCAAGATATGTAGATGACCGACGGACCACTGTACCATGCAAGTGGTCTCCTCGGAACCACCTGCAACATGGAGGCCAGTATCCCAGGGAAATAAGCACGAAGTCATAGGAACACTCAATGAGCATATCACATCATGCTCTTCGGGGAGGACCAGCTTGTGCTCCAGAAAGCGTTTTGATCTGCTCTCATGGATGTGATGGTACTGAATGCATTTCTGAGCATCTTCCAGCTGTGTGCAAGCGTCCCATTCCAATCTTCCTTCCGGGTTCCGGTTGTGGTTCCAGTTCCGATGTACCGAGGGTCCAGGGTGAGAAAATGCATCCTCACCCGAATCTCATTTGTCTCTGCAACAGCAGAGAGAAGCCAATCGAAACACACGGCCACAAAGTTCTGTTCCGAGCTAAGGAAAAATATGGAGTGAGGCTTGATCGTGATTGGGAGCATGCTGCCGTCAGATATTAGTGTCAGAAGTCAATGGACGCTTATTTGGGTTTCTCCTCTACCCTGCCCCTCTATCGTTGTCATATTTTTCATTTCATCCAAGATCCCTTCTGAGGACTTTGGAATGAATCCCTCAGTCAAGCTAGCCAGACAAAGCAACAGAGCTTCCCTCCACTGGTACTTCCTGAAACTGCTTTGCAGCAGATCCGACCAGTTGGCAATCTTCATCCACTTCCTTTGTGATGTGAAGGATGAGTTTCACTATGCCTGATGTCTAAGGAGGCATGGGAGTCAGACCTCATGGCATCCCAATCTGACAAAGAAGAGGAGCAACAACACAGGCCTCCAACTCACATGAATATACAGTCTGCATTTCTGTCGGGATCTTTTTCTCTGTCCTACTTTCCTCATCTCACGAAGAATCTGGACAATAGCCCTTTCCGATTTCTGGACGAACCAAATCATTAGAATGATGTGAAGGCTATGACGATCGATGGCCCCTAATCTTGGACTCAGTACCTCGCATGGTGCCTCGAAGAAGAACCTTTCCAACCCTTTCTTCCATTCGGAGACTGTCGCTTCCGGATTTTGATACCTTTCGGAACCCCCTGGATTCCTGATGTATGAGCTTACATTCATCACTTCACCCCCATCTCTGTCTTCTGGTCCTGATTCGTCCCTGGTGATATGGTCACCAGCATCAGTCACGAAGAGGCTTTCCCTTGCTGGGTCATTGGATCAAATAATACCCTCATCATCGATCTTCAACCTGGACCCAGACCACTGTATACTCACCCAGACTCTGATGTTAGGTTTGAGAGCTCCATCCAGAGGTTATGGCATATCATCAATGCTGTTTCTTTTTCACCAAGGTCCCGACAACTGGTGCCCTTCTCATCCAGATAGCAGAGGGCCATAGTGACCTGTGTGTCTGATTAGCCAACCATGCTTCACGATCCTGACATGCACTGATCCCTTACCGCAGAACTGTTGAGAAGAAACAGATGAGAAACATCTTGCTCCCACATGTTGATTTCCGCTTGGTTTTTGCATGGAAAGAGTGTCCAATGCAGAGTCTTTATGTACCATTCTGAGAAGCAATGTTGGTCGAATGCCACAAGTGTAGACATGTTACCATGATAAGTTGGAGTCATGCGGAACATACAGTATACAGAATATTGGTTCTGAAGATGATTCTTCTCTGGCTTCCAGGGAGCATCGTAACCCTAACCCTAACCCCTGTCCTGGTATGTCCCGATTGAATAATAAGTGAGCGCTCCCCATACGGACCAGGATTCTTGGTATGCATAAATAATAATAGGGCAGGTCACTGTGTGAGATCTGACATTTGTCTTATGATAGCGTTCCGACATGGGTTCCAAATACTACCAAGTATTCCAAACTGGCATAGATCTTGCTGCTAATTTTTTCAGTATGGAAGCACTTCTCCATTCCTCTATATTATAATAATAATACTTATATGATAATATCTATGTCTCCCTGAGTGTATAATAATAGTAGATCGCATTTCACACAAGGGTGCTTCTCCTCAGCCCATCCCTCAATGTTCTCTTATTTTCTATGACACTTGTCAGGATTATGAAAGCATAGTAATCAGTTTTGCAAGGGTGGTGATTTTGTGAACTGCAATATGGGTGTGGATTCATGCTAGCATAGACGACATCCGGAGGACTGATGGGCAGGATGTAGATGGATGCCTGCTGTGCGACCATCAAGTTTCACATCAAACATATGATGGAAATCACAACTAGGGATTCAGAGTTGACATGTGCAATTTCTATGCTGGAACTGGCAATCAAGATGGTGATGGGTGGAGCAGGCTTCGATGTGGTAGAGAGTCCAAATGAGGAGAATAGATGGATCAAGCAAGGGTAACAGAGAGCTGGGGAACAACTGAGTCTCTTAAGGTCACATAGAGATTTAGTGTGTGAGATCAAATGAATTTGTTGTGAGGAACAATCGCATGGATGAGATTGAGGTTTGACATGCGAAGACCCTAGACAGTGTACATGGGTGGATTACTATCATTTATACAACTACAGAACAGGGGAGAGGATTCCGATGTGTGGAATGTCGAAACGGGACGAAGTCACATTCCATCGGAGCAGTTGGAATACAGACGGCCTAGAATAGGGAATATTATCATAGGTATGATCATTGGTGCTCTCACAATAAGGTCTACAGGCAAATCAAAGTGCTCTGACAGTGAATTAAAATCAATGATCAGTGCATGGATGATTATCCTAATGATGTCACCTTCTGTTGGAAACATGTAGAAAAGAGTACATGATGTTGACAATATTCACCTGTATTGAGTCCCCAGATAACCTGGTTCATGCAATTCTGGTGCCAGATGTGCCATGCAGAGGTTGCATCCCAGGATGGTCAGTCACAATCACTTCCAAAGGTAACACCTAGCTCTGGGTAATTAACTGCCCTCTCTTACATTCTGTTACTTGTCAATGAGAATATGGTTGATTGGTTAAACTGCTAAGGGTTCCAGCAAATACATGAGATAAGTACATTAACTTTGTGGGAAAGAGTGCATATGCTGCCAGTGAAATTTGTACAGCGTGTCATTGATCTCAGCACTATCTTGCAGAATTTGGGCAGCCTCTGCAATCACGAGCGCTTCATCTATGCACTCCACCAATCTCTTGAGATGACTTATTAGCATCTGAAATTGGCTAAGTATGTAAAATGGGGTTACCTGTGCAGCAGAAACAGGCGGTGGTGCTAGTGCTGGTGCTGGCTCCAATTTTGGGACCGGAATGGCAGCCAGGACAGGTACAGCTGCAGGGAAAGGGGCAGGAGCTGCTTCCAATACCGGAACCACTTGGGAAATGGGAATCTGTTCCAGGACTGGAACCACTGGGGTGAGAATGGGTGCTGGGAGTGGGATGGAAGTGGCTGGTGGGACTGGAACCACCTGAGAGGCAGGAACCTGCATGCCTGGCAGAAAACAAGTCTTGGAAAGAGAAGCCATGTGAGACATGCATCCAGTGCCAGATGAAGATGCTGTAATTGGCCAATGTGGTGGTTCATCGCAGTCATACTCATCATCCCAATCATTGTCTGATGACCTTGCGTCTGCCTCTCAGTGTAGATATCCCATTGGTCTGAAAATGTGACATAATGCAGTTGCCCCATGGTAATTGCTCCACATACTGTATCTTGATACCTATTGTACCCGATCAATGTGTGGATTTGGTACCCACTGTCATGTTCTTCCCAGTAGAAGACATTCATGCCCTTCCTTCCAGGAGCCTTGCGACACTTCATGTTCTTGGCACACTGGTCTCACCTCTCCCACCCACTGACTGACTCTCAAGATTGCAAGGTGCATTCCCCAGTTCATGGCAAGCCATGAATTGATGCCATGTTTCTCCACAGATTTGCCCACTCTGCCTGACGGGTTGTGGAGCAGTTGATGTGGTGGCAGCAGTGGGTTTGGCAAAGGAGGAGTGCATAATGGATGCCACGAAAGGTAGCTGAAGAAGTATGAATCAATTTTTGCAATGAAAAGGCAATAGAATGAGTACAATTTCATTGGTGGAAGAGCAGAGGTGGTTGTGGAGAGAACCAACACATCACAATATGTTGTGTCCACACCAGCTATTGCTGGCAAACACCCAAGTATCGAAGCCAAATAAAAGATGGATGCGAGTGATCAATCTAGTACAAAATTCCAGTCTCTCTGATTCTCTTCGTTCTGGGTTCCATGCCACAGAATCAGCATTCCGAAACTCTTTCCGGAGCTGTCCGTTGTCCTTCCGGAACTCGGAAGTACTTGGAAGGTCGTATTTTTGATATTGGCTTCTATGTCCCCTTTGATCACTCACAGCTCCTAACAAAATTGTGAATATAATATTGCCTGGTCACCTTAGGGTTGGTGATCCAGTTGAGATAAATGAGGCCAGACTTGATACATAATATATATTTTTATAATATTAGATTTTAGATTTTCTTGTGTTAATACATCCAATAAAAGTACATGTACAGTAATTACATGTTCTTCCATCGAAGACACTTCTCCACCATCTTCATCTTGAGTCTGATCTCTGGCTCACTCGGAATGAACAACTGCCTGCAAAAGGTCAAGGTGGTACCACAGGATGGCAGGATCCAATCTGAAATCCACCCCTGCAATGCTGATGTCCAGAAGCTCTACAACTTCGGAGGTCTCAACCCAACCATGCACCAGCTGCGCCACCCTCTCCAGGTGCCATGCTGTCAGTTGGTCTGTGCCTGCCTTCGCACACTTCACTTGCCACAGTTCAGATGGAGCTTCAGGAGGCTGCTTCTTTGAACTACTGGCAGCCAGGTTTCGAGCAGGCCCACTGGAAGCTTGTTCTGTTGTAACAAGTATGTCAGAGGTTGGAGTGGAAGACAGACAACTGACACATACCTTTTTCTCATTGGTTCTCTTTTTTAGCCCACTTCTGTAACCACACCTATAGCCACACTGCTACTGCTTCAGCTCCCAGAGGTGCTTTTTCCCAAATCAGGGTCATCAGTGTGTCTTCCGGCATAGTGGCCATCAAGCCAGTTATCTTATGTCAAATGGCCTGTAGAAGTGGTTAGTTGGCACAGATGATGTATAAGCATCAAGGGTATATGCAAGATCAGTCATACCAATGGGGTGGTCGGTGTCAGAACACAGAAAATGCAACCCAAGGGCAGCCAATGAACGGTTCCATTTCTCCAGTACTCTAAACAAAAGCAATATACTAGTACAGTTCCAAGTCTGCTGAAATCCATTCCCCTGATGTCCCTGTCTCTCAGCAAGATAGAATATTGAGACTTTTTGCCAGGAAACTTTGGCACTGAGATCATCACTCTCATCAAGCCTGAGGCTGAGTAAGTGAGTGGCGGCATTGTAAAAATACAAATGTCCTGTAGACCAGGACCCAGCTGCTGCCAGGACGGGGCAAGAAAGAACTGTAGAGAAGAGGGAAAGGTTTATATACATATGTGGTGAAGGCACACTCATACCTCAATAAGTGTCAGGAAGATAAGGTTTAAGGGAAGTGTGGTAATGAGTATTACCAACCCAAGTAAGAAACAAGGTAGTTCCAGAACAGCAGGAATATCAGAACAGCGGGAAACTTGGAACCTCCAGAATGATTATTCTGGAGTTGGTGGTATTTTGCCAGTCTTCACTGATAGAGATACCTCATGTAATTTCAACTCAAGTGATGATGGTGGTTGACACTGGGCATTGGGAAGAGTCCAAGTGTTTGATGGGCTTTGGTGACCCAGTACTTATGGTTTCACAGGACGTGACTGAACTGCCACCTTATGTAATGTATGGCTAATCGAAGTTCCAGATCCAGTGGCATCGTGCTCACTTACTCTCTCACCAACACATTCACACTGAATGTCATCGCCATTTCCATCAATACCCTACAAATTAGATGAAAAACTTCTGCTTGCAACAGCACATGTACATGCCACTCTACAACTACTCCCTCTACTGTGCATTCATGTGGTGTTGATCAGAAGCCAAAAAAGATTTACTTATTTAGATTTCATGTTTCTTTGGTAATATCTAGCCTTGCAAGGAGGAACTGCAGGAGCCATACTATTGGAAGGTTTGTGCCAACATTTCCTTGTGTGAATTCAGATATGCTGAATGTACATTTCAGGCTCTGCCCAAAAGAAAATTTCCAATTGAAAAGAGTTCACGTTCAAAATTTCTGAATTAGGATAAGAGATGCAGCAACCAGACATAGAGGCACCTACCCAGGAGGCCATGTGCTGATGCTGTCCAGTTGTTCTGTTTGTCTCTTTTCTGCCATGAAAACGATCACTCTAGTTCAGTTTCTGGTGACACCAAAGAGAAGTATGAACTGACACAGAGACACCTACCCAGAAGGCCACATGTCGAAATGACCAGGGATTGTTTCTTTTCATGTTGCTAGTTACCCTGTCCTTTTGTGTGTTTTTCTTTCTCCCATGAAAATGATCACTCTAGCTCAGTTTCTGGTGGCATTGCAGAGAAATATGAACTGACACAGAGACATGTCAGCAATGTACTGTATGAACAAATGAAATCAAAACCCTACTCGGGTCGTGTGTTGAAGAGATCATTGGCATAATAGAACCATTGGATTTCCATCCAGATAGCGAGCTGTGTGAAGTGATGGTTAGTAAAGGACTGTATGACAATATGGATAGATATACTTGTTCTTTTCCATGCTGGTTGAAATGGAGACCGATGATGGTGCTGAACCAGTGATCTATGAAGGCAGATGTGTCATCATCATCAAAATCCAATCCTGCATGGTTGATTTTTATGCTGTAATGAGTGTGTTAGAATGTGACAACACTGACATGTAATGTACTTACCATTTCCCATGTGTCAATGTCAACTGTTGGCTATCTGAATGATTGCTGACATTGGGGGCGAAATGGACTGTGAGATATGACATTAGTATATTGATGTATGCACATTGGAATATACTGGTGATGTGATCATAGGCATTGAACACATCCATTTCTGAAGGGATTGTCAGAATGGGTGCCTCCATAGAATGCAGAGGGCAGTTGAGTGGGTTATAGTTGGCATATGCACCCACATGTATACTTTGAGGGAGAAGGTGTCCTTGTCCTGGATTGAGGTTTGTTTGATGACTCATTCCACAGGCAACACTGGCTTGTGCAGCACCTTGTGTAGGTTTGACAGCCTGTGGCAACATGCAGACCAAGATGTGTGAGAATCTCTCAGCACAATCTGATTCGTCGAGAGCAGGAGCTGCACATTTCTGGACTGAGGGGCAGTGAGGATGCACAAAGTGTGCTCAAGATGTGTTGGCTCCACAGCGCCAAGAGGGAGCCAGATGGTGTGAATGATGCATGCAGACTGTTGACCAGGGGCATGCAGATCTGGGTTGACAGCATAATTGGACCAAGGGACATGGTTGATCTTCAGCTTTGTGATGACATGGGCAAGAACAGTCTTGAACACCCAGATGGGGTCAAAGTTGATGTTTATAAAGTGGTGACAATCAGAGAGTCAAGAGAGGATGTTAATGGTGGCAACAATGATTGGTTGGAACATCCCATCTTATATGAACAGAGGTTCACGATGCTTGCTGGCACTGTTGATGATCTTGTTGATGAAATAACTGATGGGATGCCCTTCGCTGGGTGGGGCTTTCAACAAGAACACAAGACCATTGTTTGTGTGGTTGGAGTCGAGGGCCACTGGAAGATGTGGGAATTTGTCTTTCCCATAAGAAAGTGGGTTGGCAGACTTCATTCACATCTTGAGTGTAATCTTGCACTCTCTGGCGACATGCCTGACATTGTGATCATGGTCACAATGGCCCCAGCCCACAAGGGCGTTGAATTCACCTTCGATCACAGACCAGACAAGGTTCTTGACGTCCTCTATGTAAACCTGGATGGCCATCTCAAAGACATGCGTGATACATAAGCGCACCATTGTACACATACAGATCTTGAGAGTTGGATTGATCATAAGGCTGGGGAATCACAGAGGGGTGTTCAACCATGTCAAGGATGATGAAACATGCTTCTGATTATTGTGTGAATGAAGATGATACAGATGAGATATAGATGGCATAGTATGAACATGATACAGAGAAAAGAGGCAGTGGATTTACTGCAATTTGACATAACCACAATGAAAACAGAGGATGGATGTGGACAGATGCTCACCTGCATGTGAGCAGTTCCATAGGTCAGTTCTTGGACCCATTTCAAACCCATAAGAGGGTGCCTGTTGTGTGGGACATGTGGCCAGTAGTTTGTGTTGAGGACCAGGGCATTCAACATCAGGTCAGGGAAAGAGACCAGCCTCTTGTTTAGACAAGGGATGTCATTGTGCAGAATCCCCAGAGATAGGAAGTGAGGTAGCATCAGTTTGCAGGAGACTACCTTCACAGAATCAGTGTGGGCATAGTTAAGAGTGTGTTTGAGCATTGACATGAACTCCACATAGTAGGGGTCAATGTTCTTCCCCAGAATGAGATTAGGGCAGTGTTGGTTTCAGACAAGGTCAATCAGCAACATGATCAGGTATGTTGTCCAGTTGAATAAGTTTGGAATGACCTGGATGATGGAGGGCAGTCAGAAGTCTGACAGATGACAGTGTTACAGACTGCATGAACTTGCCTCTTGTTTGAATGGCTGAACGCATCGCTTGATAGGGTCTATCATGATCAGGTGCAAGAGTCATTTACACACCATTGCTATGACCTCAGTGTAGACAGACCTGGGGGGGTCAAAGAGACAAGGTCAGTCAGCATTAGGTGATTCAGCAGGATGAACTCATGCTCCATTTCTGTGTTCTGGTCTGAGGCGGTGAACATTGAGGGAGAACGTCTGCTCAATGCAGAGGGCTTGAGGCTGATCGTTGAGGCAATGTTGCTTGCATTTTCCAAAGCGTCATTTGGCCTGTGTTGTTTTCACAGTGGTGTCAGAGAGGACTGAGATGGTGAGGCTGAGCTGGATGTAGTGGAAGTAGGCCTGGTTGTGCACTTAGTGTGAGATCATGTTATACTGTATATCTGTGAATGTGTGCTGTGGAGCACAGGCATGCCATGCTGGAAGTCCTCTCTGAACAGATAGCTGAAATTGTCCTTGGGACGAAGGGCAGGGGCCATGATGGCGTTGATCTGTCAGAGTATATTGTGGAAGGGGGAGAGGGTTCTGTTAGCCTGGACATTCCTGAACTTCTTTGTGAAGATGAGAGGGTAGGAGTGGTGGGTATTGCAGCTGTTATTGTCTGGAGGAAAGAGCATGTCAATCTTTGTGAGGTCTGCCAGCATGCCCGACTCCATGAATGTCTTGAGGAGCTGTCTGTGGATGCAAAATCCCTCTGCATTGTACACAGGGATTTTGTGTCCCCCTCATCAATGCTAATACAGGCAGAGATTGATGTGGGCATGCTGGGGATCCAAGGGCAGGAGGTCATAGAGGTTATTATAGAGGTTGTGGAGGACAGATTCAGAGAGATTGGTCCACTCTTGCACATCCCTGAAACTGGAAGAAGAACATAATTTGTGAGTCAGAGGAAGAGAAGGAAGTCTCACAGTATGAGAAAGTCATAGCGCAGCATCTGGACAAAGTCACAGAGAATGGAACTGATAACATAAGCCTTGCAACTCAAGTGAGCAGCCTTAATAACTAAAAAACCTTCATTAAACTCACCAAAACCCAAGAAAACATGTTGAAAATTGAGCAAGGGAGTGAGGCAGATCAGTTAGAGATTGGTGAGAAACCAGCAACACAACTACTGACATCATAAATCCCAACATGAGATGCACAGGGTCAACAAGGCCAGTGCACAGACCACTGAACCCACTACATGACCAAATTAGGTTTTCAGAAAAGTAATGATTGATGGAAAATGTTAACAAAATATATTACAGATATTCTGTGGAGATATGTGTGATATGCTTGGAGTGATGTGTATATTGTCAGTAGTACCACAGATATAATATATTAATGTGACATAACATCTTGGACATTGACTGAATATCTGGAGAGGCTCCAGGTATTATTATTATTGGATGAGCCACCTGACACATTGCACTCCAAGCTTCAGATAAACAGGTGATTGCATACTGTATCACTATGTTAGATAAGATGTCTGACTAATGTAGCCTGCATTGTCTGTCAAATGTTATTTGGGCATGCAAGTAACATATAGCTACAAGTAATCTCCTTTAGGCTCCAGGATTAAAAAATATATATTATACTCTTAAGCATGAGTTAATTGTGTGTATTAATATGCAGTAGTAATAGATTAGGCTAATTTCAAGTGTAGTTAATGTTTCCTAATACTTTGGGACTTCAATGAAATTTTGCAAGGGAAGTCACGTGATCAGTTGATTATGTGGACTTGCAGCAGCCACTGGGCTCAATTGTTTCTTCTCATCACTACCATCACTGCTCTTTCATTTCACAGCCAAATTTCCATCTCCTGCCAGTCAATGGTGCACATGAGTTCCATCCAAGCATTTTGTACAGCCCCTCCTCAAGCCTGGAGTACTCCAAGTACTTATCCATCAGCACGAACATGTCAACAAGCACAACTGGTGCCTTGCAGTTGCTGACTCATCTAACCATGCCTTGGCCTCCAACTTCCTTATCATTTTTTATTTTCATTGTTACCTTCCAATGTACTGTGTATTTATAGCAATACAATCTACAGTATATTGGTGTTAAGCCATTTCCTTCCTATACCTGAGGTACTACTGTTTGAGTGAATGCAGAATATATTTATTATATTAAAAATATGTGCAGTAATTTAAGGTACAACTTGGATATCCAATGGATATT
>JBBPQE010000537.1:0-16832 GCA_038092335.1 Boletus vinaceobasis
CCAATGAGAAGACAAGGGCAGATTGATAACTCTGAGGACTCTAAGTATGACAGAGTGGTGCCTATATATACTAAGAGGAAAGGTGCACAGACCATGCTATGCTATAGATAAGGTGAGAGGAAATGTCTAAGTATGGTAAGGAATGTGAGATATAATAGGAAGGTAGAGATAAGGAGGGAAAGGGAGTCATCTAGACTCACGGAGATTAAATAGGGCTGGTAGTAGTGAGGTATGACATCAGAGTCTGGAGTGGTCTAGGTGGTGACATCATGGGAATGCGGAGATAGAGGAAAGGGGAGATAAGATAGAAAGAGGGGAAGGTATCACATGATGGGAATCAGGGGATCATGGGAAGAGGAGAAGTTCTCAGGGTCATGTGATGGTTGTCGTATCATATGAAAGGGAATATGAGAGGGATTGTATCCTGTCTCTAGAGTTTGTATCCTGTCTCTAAGGGATTACTACGGCGAAGTTAAGGAAGGTTAGAGCCATGTCATAACATCGGCAACCCTAGTCCTCTCCCATCTCAAGGGTCCAACCACTGGATGGTTTGCACAAACAAAGCTCATTGAAGGACAGGCTTACATCTGGGATGAGCTTGTATCAGACATTGAAGGGTTGTTCTGATCCACCAACCAAAAGGATTGGGCAAGGAAGGAGCTGAGAAAGCTCAAGCAAGGGTCAGTGCCAACCGACAATTTCATTGTTTGATTCCAAGGACTCTATCTCCAGGCTGGGATTGACGACACCCATGCCATAGATATTTTGGAGAACAATATCAAGATGGAGATAATATCTCAGATCTTCCATCAAGGGAAGCGACAGACTGATGTCATCGCTTATCTCAAGGAAATTCGAGAAGTTGGATGTGCCCACAAGGCATTCAGCTTCTTCAAGGGTAGTGCCGCCTTGCGCTTTCAATCGAACAATGGAGGCAAAAGGGACCCTAATGCCATGGACATAGGGTCAACAACACAAGGCTGCTTTAATTGCGGCAAGGATGGCCATAGGGCAGCTGATTGTTCACAGCCCAAAGTAAAATGTCCCGATTGCAACTGGTTTGCCAGGAAACACAAGTTCTCCTGCAAGCATAGGAAGGCACAAGTACATGCCGCCAAGAAAAAGGAAAAGGCTGCTGAGAGTTGGGATTCTGACTCTGACAATGAGAAACCCTCCCGGAATGAGGTAAAAAGTGCCCAAAAGAAGGGAGAGGCATGGGTCCGTGTGACGAAGGGCATGTCGTATGAGGAAGCCCTCGCTTATTTCAAGGACAGTTCCAAGAAGGGAAAAGGCAAGGCCTGAGAACCAATCAGGGTGGTTCAAAGGTGGAAAAAGAAAAATCTAAAAACAGGTTGATTATTTAAACGTGGAGAAGACTGACTCGGACAGCTCCATGGACACTATTTCTCTTATGTCAGAGGCAACTCCTAGTGAGCACGGCAGGGACGATAAACCTGTGCTTGATTCCTCTTCCAAAAAAGAAAAAGTTGATGAAAACCCTGATATTTATGTCAGAAACGTGAACTTGGGACGAGAAATTTTAGTCCTGATTCACATAGCATCACAAGAGACTCCCTTGGACATGCTCAAGATAGAAGCATTGCTCAACAGCAGAGCTAATACAATATTTATCGATAAGAAGTGGGTCACTAAGCAAAAGCTTCCCCTTCAAGCATTACGCAATCCTGTTGATGTCTACAACGTGAATGGCACAAAGAATCAGGCTGGCAAAATTACGCACAGCGCTGATATTATTATTGACTTTAAGGGACACAAAGAATGTGTTACCGTGGAAGTTACCGATCTGGGATTAAATCAAATGATCCTTGGATATACATGGCTGAGGCACCACAACTATCGTGTAGATTGGATCACAGGAGATGTTGAGTTAATGAGATGTCCTCAACACTGCCATGCTTTACAGCTGGCATCAGTCTTCACACGTTATGTTGAAAAAGAGAAGTGAGATCTCCAATATAAAATCCAAGCGGCATTAGAATGGCTAGAGATTGCCACCACTGAGAAAAACATTACAAAAGAAGAAAAGAAGCCCACGGAGAAAGAACTCATTCCCGAGGCATACCATGATGATTTAAAGGTCTTCTCAAAAGAAGAAAGTGAACGCATGCCAATAAGAAAACCATGGGATCATGTGATAGATATGAAAGAATCTTTCATGCTGAAGAAAGGCCGATTGATTCCACTATCTCCATCAGAACAAGAAGAGGTCACAGCATTCATTGATGACCAACTAAAGAAGGGTTACATAAGGCCCTCTAAATCCCCACAAACAAGCCCCATGTTTTTCATGCCTAAGAAAGATGGCAAGAAATGGATGGTTCAGGACTACCGTTATCTGAATGAACACATGGTTAAAAACAATTACCCGCTGCCATTGATTGGTCAGCTAGTTGATAAACTAAAAGGAGCAAAGCTCTTTACAAAAATGGATCTGTGTTGGGGCTATAACAATGTTCGCATCAAAGAAGGTGACAAATGGAAGACTGCCTTCATTTGTTTCTGAGAAGGTTATGAGCCTCTCGTAATGTATTTTGGGCTATGCAACTCGCCCAGAACCTTCCAAGCGATGATGAATGAGATCTTTGCTGATATGGATGGAGTTGTGGTTGTCTACATTGACGACCTTATGATCTTTATGAAAACCGAAAATCAAAAAGAACACAATGACATCATGCGGGAAGTATTACAGAGATTGGAAGAAAATGTCCTTTCAGTAAGACTAAGGTTGATTTCCTTGGCATGATCATAGGAAAAGATGGAATTCGCATGGATGATTCCAAGGTTTCAGTGATACTAGAATGGCCTGTTCCCACCAATGTGAAAGGAGTTAGAAGCTTCTTGGGGCTCGCCAATTTCTACCGTCGCTTTATCAAGGACTACATGCAAGTCGCGCATCCGCTTAACAATTTATTGAAGAAGGACACAGGATTTGAATGGTCCACTTCACAGCAAACAACATTTGATACACTAAAAGAAAAATTCCCAACTGCACCCATATTGGCATATCCAGACAATGATTTCCAATTCTGTTTAGAAACCAATGTGTCAGACTATGCTACGGGGTAGTACTTTCCATATTTAAAGATGACAAATGGTACCCAGTTGCCTATTTCTTGCATTCAATGTCTCTGGAAGAACAGAACTATCCAATTGCAGACAAGGAAATGTTGTCTATTATTCATGTGCTGGAAATCTGGCGTCACTATTTGGAAGGTGCAAAATTCCAATTTGAGATTTGGAATGACCATGCCAACCTACAGTATTTTATAAAATTGCAAGATCTGAATTGTCAGCAAGCCCAATGGTATCAATGGTTGATGCAGTTTGATTACGTTTTCGTCTATAAGCCTGGTGCTTCTAATGTAAAAGCCAATGCTTTATCACATTGTGAAGACCATGCCCAAGGAGTTGAAGATGACAACAAGGTTATTATTTTTATACTGCCAGAGCGAGTACGAACCCAGACCAGGGTTGAAATTCACGATGAAGGCAAACAAATCTTAAAACTCATCAAAAGCCAGGTAGTTCTGCTCAAAGAGAGTGAAGTGATCGATTTGTGCCAAAAGTATGGTGCATGCAGGGTCGATGAACTGCTTTATCAGGATCACCAGATCTATGTTTCCAATTCTGATGACATAAAAATGAAGATATTAAACCTATGCCACGACTTTCCAGTCGCTGGTCACCCAGGGGTGGCAAAGACGCTTGAACTGGTAGAGAGAAGTTATTGGTGGCCAAAGATGGCTACTTTTACCCACAAATATTTATCTCGATGCGACAGGTGCACTCAAATGAAAACTGGAAACCAGCCCAAATCAGGGCTGCTCCAACCCCTAGAGGTCCCACAAGGGCCATGGCAGGATATCTCCATGGATTTCACCACGGATCTGCCTTTATCTAATGGATTTGACTTGATCCTAGTGGTCATTGATCGTTTTTCCAAAGAAACGGTATTTATCCTGTGCAATAAGACTGAAATGGCACTCAGCACAGCTAAACTATTTCTCAACCACATGTGGAAGCACCATGGACTCCCCACGTCTATTGTATCAGACCGAGGACCACAATTTGCATCTGCAGTCATGCAGGAAGTGTGCAAGCGTCTCGGCATAAATTCTAAATTATCCACTGCGTTCCATCTGCAAACAGACGGACAAACGGAGCATATGAATAGAGACCTGCAGCAGTACCTTTGTTTATACTGCACAGAAAAACAAGATCAATGGGCTGATTGGCTTGCCATCGCCCAGTTCTCCTATAATTCGAAGATGCAGACGTCTTCAAAGAAAACACCCTTCAAAGTGTCATGCAATTACGTTCCCAGGATGGGAATTGAACAGTGTGTTTCTAAGGCATCAGCTGCCAAGGAATTTGCTGATGATATGGTAAACACTCTAGAAGAGGTTAAAAACAATTTAAAAGAAGCTCAGGACCATCAGAAAGTCCAAGCAGATAAAAAGCAGGCCAATGCCCCTATCTATTCACCCAGCGACAAAGTTTGGCTCACCACAGAAAATTTGCGTTTGACACACGCTTCTAAAAAGCTCACAGAGAAGCGGATTGGTCCCTTCCCAGTTATCGAGATGATCGGTACCAACGCAGTGAAGTTAAAACTGCCATGGACTATCAAAATTTATCCGGTTGTGAACATCTCAAGAGTAAAACCTTATAAAGATTAATGGGCCAGCCTGTGGTTGCGCCTGGACCTTTAGAAGTCACAGAAGATCATGACGTAGAATGGGAAGTCAATTTCATTGTTGATTCCCAACTAAAACGAAAAAATCTGGAGTATCTCGTGCATTGGAGTGGCTACTCCAATGAGGATAGAACTTGGGAACCTGCAGGTAACCTCAAGGGTGCACAAGACGCAATCCATGATTTTCACACCTTGCATCCCAATGCTGCTAGAAAATTATCTATGATGTTCACTCAGTTCAAACAACTTTTTAACCCCTATATCAACCATACAGAGGCAGACCCTTTGAACCTGCCTTTTGATCACCTGGAAGTTGATCCCTAGAGAGGGGGTAGTGTAACAAAGTAACAATTTCTCATTTTCTCTTTATCTTATCTTATCTTATCAAGCCATGCGATTATCTTATCGCACAACATAATAGTGGACTTGTAACATTTCTTTCTTCTTCTCTTGCGATCACAGACACTCTTTCCCTATTTAGTTATATTCATGTTCTCATGAGATCTAATCTCATTCCCACATTCATTTACTGTATGACTTCCTTTTCATCTCCGCTCTATGCTTCCATTTCCTCTCACGGTAATCACCGTCTTATGCTTCTCTTCCATTCTTCCACACCATGTGTGTGCAGCACATATTTAATCTCTGTTCTCCTATGTACTTATGTAGCCATGTATCCTCACACACAACTTGGTCTGTGCATATATGACAATACTATAAAAGCCCTGTGGACAACAGCTGGCATCCCCAGTCTAGTTCACTTGGTCCTTCCCCTCAAAGATCTGGTACATGACTCAGTACCTTCTCTTCCCCTTCCCTTAACTCCTCCGACATCTCATCTTATCCATCAATTACCAAATAGCCTAGTCAGCCATTGCAGCAACCTAAGGAGATAGACCGATATTGACTATTGCATTCCTTTGTGGTTGTTTCAATCTCTGCTTTTATCCTTTTTCTAGAAGAATCTCCCCTTTTGGTTTAGGTCCCACATTACTTGCCAAACCTTACATTCCCTTAGTTTAGGTTCATAACAAGACCAAGAGAACCAAACTGAGGGACATCCAGTGGGCTCCTTGGGGTTTATATAGTGCAACATAATGTGCACAGACCATGCTGTACACTACTACATATGTACTGTACAGTGTAAACCCTGGATGCTGAACTCAAACTCCTCAGTTTGATTCTAGTCATCTAGTATTTCTCTGTCGTATACCTGCTAGGCAAGCTAAGTCCTAGTATGAACCAAGTACCAGAATAACTCCAAGATCAATATTTTGCACCACCAAGTGTTCTAACTCTTTTGAGTTTCCCTTTGCTGTTATCAAAGTCATGTCCGCCTTTACCCTCTTTCTAGAAGAATCTCCCCTTTTGGTTTAGGTCCTGCGTTACTTGCCAAAACCTTACGTTCCCCTAGTTTAGGTTCATAACAAGAGGAGTGTCAATTCATAAGTATGATGAAGTCTTATAGAGATCCAAGAGAGTTTTTGAGGACAAGGATAGATTTCTAAGTAGGAGGAAATCCTAAGTAGGTCTAAGTTAGAGAACTTGTCATAGTAAACTTGAAGGTTTATATATGTAGATTTTATGATCAGAATGTCTTAGAATCATATGGAAGGTGAAAGAATGTTCTAAGACATTAGTAAGCAAAAGTCCCTGAGGACCTTAGAATGTTAAGGAAATCTGAAGAACGTTTAAAGGTGGGATCCTAAGGGAAGGTTACGGAAAGTGATGAAATGTTAGAAAATGTTCAGATGAAAAAGACAATAGAAAGAGAAATCAATTGGGAAAAGTACATCCCTGGGTTTCACAAGAAAGGTAGACATGGTTTAAAGAAAGAAAAAGTTAGGGGGTACCACAAATCGTGACATTATCCCACTTTTATAGTACAAGTCCATGACAAAGTATCTTCAATTGTAGGCTGCAGGGGAATCAGTGATATTTCCCCAGGCAGTAGCATTATAGATGTTGTCATCTTCATCAACAGGGAAAGGGGAACAATAATGATGGGTTGTGTGAGGACAAGGAGGAGGGACTCTCTGAAGGGAGTGTTGAGAAGATGAGGACGAATGGGAAGAAGAGGAGTTAGACCAGATGTTCCTCCAAAGAGGACAAAGACGTTGGGGATGATTGGGGGCCCATCAAAGACAGATGGGGTATTGGTAAAGATCACATTGATCACACAAGTGGCTGAGATGTAGGCAGATGAAACAAGTGCAGTTAAATTGGGAATGAGCTCAGCGAAGGGTGAAAGTTCCATTGCCTCCAGTCCACATGGAATCAACTCATTCAAGAAGATCAAGTTCATTGGGGAGTAAGGGAGAGGATGAGGTGGATGGGGTGGAATGAGTTCAAGTTGACATCAGTGGGGATGGGGTGGAGTTAGGAAGAGTGGTAAAGCGGTTGAGCTCAGCAAGGTAGCAATCAATATCTTCGATGAATTCTACTGTAGCATTCCCATTTGATAAAGGGCAACAACAGATAGACCTGCTTGGATTTCTTGTTGGATTTCTCTGATGAAGATACTGGTGAGGGACATGTGAAACAATCTTAAAGATCCTATAGCAAAGGGATCCTAGGCTTATCACTAGATACTGGGAAGAGGACTTATGGAGGGGACTTTATCTCAAGGGAAGAACCAAGAGAACTAAACTGGAGGACGTCCAGTAGTTCCTTGGTTTATATACTGTGGCATAATGCGCACAGACCAAGCTATACACTACTACATGTGGACATATTGTAATGGTAATTAAATAAATGCTGCACACACATGGTGTGGCAGAATGGAAGAGAAGCATAACACGGTGATTACCGTGGGAGTGGAATGGAAGCATAGATGGAAATGAAATAGAAGACATATGGTAATGAATGTGAGAACAAGATGAGATCTCATGAGAACGTGAATATAACTAAATAGGGAAAGCGTTTGTGAGCGCAAAAGAAAGAGAAAGAAATGTTACAAGTCCACGTCTATGTTGTGAGATTAGATAATCGCGTGGCTTGATAAGATAAGATTAGATAAGATCAAGGAAAAGAAATTGTCACTTCGTTACACATGCAAGTGTCATTACAAAGATGGTCTGTGGCAAGATGAAGGTGGGCGGTCTGAAAGTACACCCTTTGAAGGGTGTAAAAAGGGAATCCCACATCCAGGTAGGAATCAAGAGGGAGAGCAATATGAGAGTCAATCAAGAAAGATTGGAGGTGTCAAATATCGTTGCCAGTGGGGAAGTCCTCGTGCAATCTATGAGCAAAGGAGGGAATGTCAATGGAATGTACGCCAGATTGAATAGTAGCAAAGGAAAGAGGAGGAAAATCTATAGAAGGGGAACATCTGTCCCAACGAGAGGAAGGTTCCCATCCAGGGGTAGCAGTGCAAGATGTATTATTAATGATAGAAGCTTCTTCAATGGTTATGTGGTTGATGAGAGGAGTGTTGTTGATGAGGATGGCATTGGTGGTGAGAGAGGAGATGGAGGAGATAGATGGCATAGTCAAGACGGTGGGAGTAGAGGCGACAGTGTTGGGAGAAGGGGAGCGAATGATGATAGCCATTGTTTTCAAAGTAGAGTTTGTTAGAAGTGATTCCTGGCTGGAAAGGCAGAGGGGTGAAGGGTTTTATATTCCTTTAAAGTGGACTTGGCATGTTTCAAATCTCACTTGGGTAACCAGGAGTCTTCTTTGGTGGCATATCCTTTCCATTGGATAAGATAGGAATGGGAAGACAGAGGTCTGTGGTGGTGTAATATCCACTCTATTTCGTATTCTTCTTCTCCAGCAATAAGGTCAGGTGGAGGAGCGGGGAAGTTCTTTCTGTGAATGTCATTTTTGTGATAGGAAAATAAGAGGGAAGCATGGAACACGGGATGAATTTTCCATGTGGAGGGAAGATGGAGTTGGTAGGTGGTTGGAGATAAGACCTTAGTGATGGTGAAAGGTCCTTTTCGTTTTGGGGTGAATTTTGGGTTGATGACACATCGTTTGAGGTTTTCGGCTTCAAGCCAGACTTTATCTCCTTTAGAGAATGGGGAGAAGTTTCTGTGAGTACAAGCGGCCATAGTTTGTCTGGTGAGTTCATGGGCTGCAAGAGCCTTGTTGTGAGCAGCAGTGAGGGATTTTAGATGAGATTTTATGGCAGGAATGGAAGAGTCAGAGATGACTGAAGAAAGGGCATGGGGTTCATATCCCATCATGAGATAGAAGGGGGATTTATTGGTGATGGAATGAGGGCAGTGATTATGGGCAAATTCAGCATGGGAGATCTGATCAGCCCAAGATGTCAGGTTTTGCCACAGAAGATCTGTAAATAGATTTCAACTTCTTGGTTAACCCGTTCAGTTTCTCCATCTGATTGGGGGTGGTAGGCAGCAGAGAGGGATAAATCGTAGTTGAGGAGCTTTCCAAGTTCTTTAGCAAAGGCAGAGGCAAACTAGGGGCCTCTATCAGAGATGACTTTGTCATAAAGTCTGAAGCAAAGGAAGACATGAAAGAAAAGAGTGGCAACACCTTCTGCAGTGATGGTTTTCTTAGTGGGACAGAGAATTACCCCCTTTGTAAGCCTGTGGTCGACCACAACCAACAAGCTATCAAAGTCAGAGAATGGGGGTAGATCAGTGATCAGATCACAAGAGTGAAACAACCTTGAAGATCCTTTAGCAAAGGGATTCTAGGCTTTTCACTAGATACTAGGGAGAGGACTTATGAAGGGGACTTTATCTCAAGGGAAAGACCAAGAGAACTAAACTGGAGGCTGTCCAGTAGTTCCTTGGGGTTTATATACTGTGGCATAATGCGCACAGACCAAGCTGTACACTACTACATGTGGACATATTGATATGGAGATTAAATACGTGCTGCACACATATGGTGTGGCAGAATGGAAGAGAAGCATAACACGGTGATTACTGTGGGAAAGAATGGAAGCATAAAGTGGAAATGAAAAGGAAGACATATGGTAATGAATGTGTGAACAAGATGAGATCTCATGAGAAAGAGAATATAACTAAATAGGGAAAGAGTGTCTGTGAGCGTGAGAGGAGAAGAAGAAATAGTTACAAGTCCACGTCTATGTTGTGAGATTAGATAAACACATGGCTTTGATAAGATAAGATAAGATAAAAGAAATTGTCACTTTGTTACAAAGAGATCTGTTGGAAGGGACGGGAGGCGTGGGATGGAATAGGAGTAAGGGGGGGTACGGTGGGGTGAGCATTTGCCTTGTTCTATTGACACATGGTGCATCCTTCAATGTATTTCTGAATGTAAGTGGCAAGTCCAGGCCACCAAAATTCAGCAGCTACAAGTTGACAGGTTTTAAGATATCCAGGGTGACCAGCAGTCTCATGGTCATGGCACTGTTGCAGGATAAAGCAGCAGAGGGTGTTATTAGAGGGACATAAACATGACCTTGATAGGTGAGAATACTGGCTTCATACTGCCAGTCAGCAAGGCAGGAATGGAAGGAGGCAGAGATCTCATCCTGCATAGATTGCAGGGCTTGGAGGACAAGGGGGTCACCAGAGGAGGCGGATTGAATGTGGTGGGACAGGGTGGTGTCAATAACATTGACAAATAGGGAAGGAGGAAGAAGTGTGACTCCCTCGTTGTCAAGGTCAGACATACGTGAAACAACCAAATAGACCTTAAGCTTTGGGGTCCTAGGCTAATCACAGAACTCAGAGGAGGTGGGACTTTTAGGACTCTAGGGAAGAAACTAAGAGAACCAAACTGGAGGACATCCAGTAGGCTCCTTGGGGTTTATATAGTGTGATATAATGCACACAGACCATGCTGTACACTACTACATATATATATACAATAACAGAGATTAAATGCATAATGCCACCATGAGGTGTGGCAGAATGGAAGAGAAGCATAGAGCAGAAATGAAAAGAAGAACATACGGTAATGAACGTGGGAACAGGATTGGATCTCGTGAGAACATTAATGTAACTAAATAGAGAAAGAGTATCTGTGAGCACAAGAGAAAGAAGAGAAAATATACCAAGTCCATTTGTATGTTGTGCGATAAGATAATCATGTGTTTTTGATAAGATTAGATAAGATAAGATGGAGAAAAGAAAAGAAAAGAAATTGTCACTTTGTTACAATATGGAGGAGGTTGGGCTGGCGTGATAGTGCATCTGGTCCGGCAAGGAGTTTTCCAGAAACATGGATCATTTTCAAATCGAAGTCAGAAAGGTCCATGAGCCAATGAGCTTGGTGGCAATTAAGGAGTTGTGGGGAACAAAAGTATATAAGATTTTTATGGTCAGTGAAGACCTGAATGGGGAAGGGAGATCCATGGAGATAATGTCTCCAGGATTTGAGGGTGCAGAGGACACTGAGAAGTTCTTGGTCATAGATGTCGTAGTTGCATTCAGTGGGTGAAAAGGATTGAGAGAGATAAGAACAGGAGTGCCAATCCCTGTTAGCATCAGTTTGAAGGAGTATTCCTCCAGATGTGAACTTGGAAGCATCAGTGGCAATGGTGAAAGGGGTGGAGAGGTTGGGCATATGAAGGATGGGTTCAAGGAGGAAGAGGTGTCTGAGGGTAGCAAAGGAGTCTTGGCAGGTGGTTGTCCATTGCCAAGCATAATTCTTTTTGGTAAGGTCAAGAAGGGGGCATGCAATATTGGAGTAGTCAGGGATGAAGTGGCGGTAGAAATTGGCAAAGCCAAGGAAGGATTATACATCCTTAACTTTAGAGAGGGTGGGCCAGGATTTAATTCTGTCAAGCTTGACAGGGTCCATGGCAAGTTGACCAGATTTTATGATCATTCCAAGGTAATCGACTTCATCAACAGTGAAGCAACATTTCTCTAATTTGAGGTGGAGGTCGAGTTCAGTCATTCATTGGAGGACACATTTTGTCTGTTCCTCATGGGTTTTCTTGTCAGGGGAGAAGATAAGGAGGTTGTCCATATAGATGACTAGTCATCCTTCTGCAATCATGTTGCAGAATGAGTCATTCATGAAGCATTGGAAGATGGCAGGAGAATGAGTGAGGCCAAAGAACATGACCATGGGTTCAAAGAGTCCTTTGTGGGTGACAAAAGTAGCTTTCCATTGATGGCTGTCTTTGATTTGGACGTTGTTGTATCCCCATCAGAGATCAAATTTGGTGAATACATTAGCTCCTTTGAGCTTATCAATGAGATCAGAGATGAGGGGGAGAGGGTAGGCATCGCGAACAGTATGTTCGTTGACATATCAGTAATCTTGGCAAGGGCGGAGGCCACCATCTTTCTTTTTGATAAAGAAAAAGGGGGAGGCTTGTGGAAAGTTGGAAGGGCGGATTTTTCCAGCAGCGAGGTTTTCATCAAGAAAGTCTTCCGTGGCTTTCTGTTCATCTGGAGAGAGGGGATAGAGCTTTCCCACCTTGGGAATGAAGGATTCATCAAGGTTGATTTTGTGGTCGTAGGGTCTAGAGGGGGGAATGTGGTCCATGGCTTCTTTCAAGAAGACAGTGGAGAATTTGGAGAATTTGGAGGGAAGAATGACTTTTGGCTTGGCCTTCTCAGCTTCCATTGCAAGTTGGGTGATCTGGGTGAGGTGGGCAATGACAGGGGAACCTGCAGGGATAAACCTAGATGAAGCAAATGTGGGATCGCTTAGCAGATACAATGATTGGCTAAATGAACAACAACCAAAAAGATATGTCATTTGATGTTAAGATTGTATAAAGGATAGAGCGTAGACACGCGTAGAGGATGAGGATATCACGTTGATCCCGTAATCCATTCTGGGTTTCAGTAACCAGCAACAGATGCCTTGTGAGAATCATTGAGTGACTTGCTTAGCACTCAAGCTATTGGCAAATGTAGACACCAATAAACGAACTGGGGAGAGTTCATCTAGAGGGCCCAGTATATATAGGGTTTGTGCTAGGCGCATGGACCATGATACAAAATAGGTACAAGTACATAAAAGGAAAGTAATGGGCATAGGGTATGATGTCATGTGGGAACAGAGTGACTAAGGAATAATGGAATGACATCATGGACTGCAATAAGGAATCTAGAGCACGGAGATTAAAAGAATGAGGTTACCGTGTGGAGTCTAGATGCGGAAGCTCGGACCGAAGTCTAGAGTGTGTGATAGATATAAGAAAGGAATGTGAAGTAAAGGAGGGATTACCACGGTCACATGATAAGTCATGTGATGTGATAAGATAAGATAAAAGTGTCTGATAGAGAATGAATGATCAGTGGTAGTGATCAGTAGAGAACGTTAAGTAAAAGAATGAAATGAAACGATGAAGTGCAACGATTCGTTACAGGGAGAGAGGTTATGTTGCGAGCTGCGACGCCAGAGTTGGCAAATGCGAAGCGGCTGTGCCAGGAGTTCCCAGGGACCATGGTATATGCCATAGCAGCGATCCAAAGCGAGTCTTCATCGATCTGAAGTTGTTGAATCCAAGTGGAAGGCCAGGAGGCCCATTGGACGAGTTGAAGATGTTGAGAGGTGTTGAGGGTGAACTGGCGCATGAGAATGACACCGAAGATGTTGGAATTGATGGGAAATGGTGTGGTAAGGATGGCGCAACGAGCGCAGTGCACCGCAACTCGAAACGAGTTGAAACGGCCTCGCTAGTCATCAGCAAAATCGAGTAATACTTATCTAAGCTTATTCATGCTTGCAGCACTTAGTCTCCACTGTAAAGGTGACTAAGGGACATAAGCTTGCACTCGGACGTTTTCGTCAAAGTAAAAAAAGCAGCCAATCTCATTAAACGAAATAAGGGCAGACAAAGTACATTCAGCATATTAAGTATACCCATACCATCCAAGCACATGTCCCACCACTGAAATTCAAGTATGGTGATATTTTTGTGTGCTGTGATGGCATGTTCAAGATCACCCATTTGTTCAGCAGTGTGGCTGGGCTGCAATCGGTAGTAGTGGACCTGGCATGATGACGATGGGGGAAACGATCTGATTGGCGGTTGGATGGGACGCAACAACGAAAGGGAAAATGATTAGCTTGCAAGTTCGAACATGTGGTGGTCGGCATACTTGTTGACGTAGAACGCCCGAAATGCATCATAGCAATTGTGAGGCTTGATATGATGGGAGATGGGGGCAGTACCATATATAGGTATCAAATGGGCTGCGTGATAAATGGATTCAACATGAACAATGGTGAAATTGGGTCTACGGTTTGGGAGGAAGCTGGGCTGAACCTTCCACATGCCTGTGTCCTTGTCGGCAGAATCACTGATCTTGTCAAACCATCGTATAACTGCACAAGGGAAGTAATTCCCATCATGGTTTGTGAATGAGAAGAATGCCAGAATGCGTGCAATGTCGAAAGCACGCATTCCAGTTGCATCAGGATCGGTGGTGATGAATGCAACATCCTTGCGAGCACCCTCCTTCCTCCACAGTGGCGTGGATCGGATGAATTCCATTTGCATCCCTCCAATCCCGCTTAGATCACTTGGGGCATAGAATCTTGAACTTGCAGAGTTGTAGACTGAAATCCGACCCTTGAACTGTGGGCAGTCCAAAAGCGGAATGTCTGATCTATCATGCGGATCATCCGTGTGATAGTAGTCAAACAGAAAACGGCGCGTTAGTTCAGCAAGATTGGCGATATTGAGTTCATGTGCAAGAGCAGGAATTGTGTGTGGTCGTCGCCACTCTGAGACATAATATTAGAAGTGATCGTGAAGTACATAGTAAAAAAAACTTACGGGGAGAGCGAGCAAGTCTCACCTGAACTGACAAATTGGTTGTGTTGTTGTCGGCCATTGCCAGATCATTATCACCCTGGACACTTGCCTGGCCATTGAGCGGGTTGCCATTGACTTCTTCGTGGTTCTCGGGGTTGGTAGACATCGACTGAGCTGTGTAAAAAAAGTATTGAGCTTCTCCTACAAAACAAGCATAAATGGAAAGGACTCACCAACGATATTGATTGCAGCTGAAAGGCAGGTTTGGTTGAGCATTCCATGGCTCTCAAAGTCAATGTGAGAAGCTGCGATCTTGTCAAGCCACTGGTTTGTCAATAGCATCTGACCGAGGGCATGGTGTTTGCTTGACTGCTGCCATGGTTCCTTGACAGCTTTGATATGTTTGCATTTGGTGATGGAAGAACACAGGCCGTTTGGCACACCCCAGAGACAGATAAGATGAGGATAATGTTTCATAGAGTGTTGACGCGGGAGGGAAAATGTTGTAGCAACAGGGATATCACCGGATATGAATACTTGATGGAAATGGTGGAAACGGTGGAGCGCTGCTTCGATCTCCTGAAGCGCAGTCTCAGAAATGATATGGCGACGAACAAGATAACAAAATTCTAGAAATGCACAAAATGTGCGCACAATGTCCACAGGTATGAAGCTTGCGATGGCGGCAATATAGACCTTCATTAGTGCCTTGGAATCGTCGCCTGTCCACTGTTTAAACCCTCGTCCTTGGGGGAAGCGCCTTAAGCTGGTAAATGGTGCAACCACGGCAATCCTATCCATGCAAGAGTCTGTAAACCAAAGTTCTACTTGGCAGCAATCAGGAGATCAATGCACCTGCGATCAATCTCATCTAGGATGTGACCAGCTTCTCTTTTAGTGTGTTTCGTAGTTATGTATGATGTGACCCAGTCGACTAAGTGATCTTTGAAACATCCATTCACAAGCTGATGCAGGATGTCCGGGGCAATCAATTGGTGGATATCTGCGTGAGGGAAATCGTTTGTAAACGGCTGTAAAGTAATTAGATCAGTCTCAATTTGCATGGCGTGGTTACATATCACTAGATCTCAGACCACGCCATACTCAGCCCACATCACGTCCAGTGTGGTCTCCTGGTAGAGTGCTTCATTGAAGGAGTGGGTTTGTTCGAGCGCATCGTTGTCCAAGCTATTGCAGGAGGATTGACATTGTGGGCACCAACCACGTACAATACATGTCAGGAGAACTTGCTCCTCATAATCTGCAATGTATGGTCCTAGGCTATAGATAGTGCATTGAAAATGGCCATCACCATATCGAACAACCTCTGGAGTTGTCATGGCTGGCTTGAGAGATTGAAGAATGGTCGAGAGGGAACTATGGAAGAGTTGACGACGGAAATTTCGGAAGCTCGCATCCGACAAATGTTCCTTTATTGCTAAAGGAAACGGATTGATAGAGTGTGGCATTTAAGTAGTTGAGATACTTACTTTTGGGTATGGCAAGAAAGCCAATCAAAATGAGCACATCCCGATGCACTTGTCAGACATTGTTCTGAACATTTCTGACTGACATGTACAAAGGATAATACTCATTGTTTCCTGTAGCAACCGAGACAGTAGTCTTGTCGCTCCCCAAAATAATGGGGACAAATGTACTGCTGACTGTGTTCTCATCCTCACAAATTATATCCTACATGCCGTTAAGATTAGTATGATTAGAGAGTAAAGACGTGTTGCCACATACTGCCTGCTCCCAAACCCACTCACCGAACATAAAGTCCTTGTATTGT
Organism: Boletus vinaceobasis; assembly: GCA_038092335.1. Lineage (NCBI taxonomy): Eukaryota > Fungi > Basidiomycota > Agaricomycetes > Boletales > Boletaceae > Boletus > Boletus vinaceobasis. The sequence goes on from JBBPQE010000537.1 coordinate 16,183, forward strand.
CGGCCCGGGATCTGGTCATTGGTCAAGTACTCCTCATATGGGCAAAGATCGAGCTCATTCGCAAAGCTGGGGTTGCCAAGAATCTTGTGTGCTACAAGACGGGGGTCTTGGAACCACACATCGTACTCTTGTGTCATCCATGGTGGCGGGTTGATATCCGGGATTTCGCCTGTATACTGTATGGAAAAACACTGCCATTGAACGTCACCAACGGCAGATGAGTTGATGACTTGGAGCATATGGTGATGATTGGCGAATGGTGGACTTGCTCCGTGGGGATAGAGGGAGCTCGCCCAAAGGTCCAGAAGGGCATCGATTTTTGAGGTGGACATTTGGCATCTTGAATATAGAAACTTGGCGGTCTCGAATTGGAGCTGACTGTCATAGGGGAACCAGTTTTGGTCGTCATTTTCTTTCGTTGGAGGCAGAGTTCCAGGTGCAAGAAAGATGCCATGTTCATCGCACGGTTGAGCTACACAACAGTTTGTTCATTTAGCATTGTACAGTGGCTCAAATAAGTGTCCCGATATTTGGCTGTTTTGGAAAGAATTGATATTTGTAAGAGATCCAGAAGGAGTTAGCTCTAACCCTTGCAGGGTCATCAATAGCCCTAACCCTTGCCCTGAATATGAGTGCTTAGTCATGTGATT
>JBBPQE010000538.1:0-16819 GCA_038092335.1 Boletus vinaceobasis
CGCGCCGATAAGTGGCGGTAGCGCAGGGCGCACCCACGCGCGAAAACGTGAGAGATCCTCCGCCGGTGACCGCAGCGACGTCCTCCCAAAGACGCTTCTCCTCTTCGTCCATTTCATACGCAAACACCTGTCGAATACGATTGGCAAGGATGATACGATCGTCGTTCACGATAGACGCGTTCGCCCCGCGGGCAGGGTACGCCTGGAGCTTGTTGCGTTGAAAATGCTGGGTCTGATGTTGGCGGTAGCGGAACGCCAGTAGCCTTTTACCGACGGTGTCCCGTTTACATTCCTGGCAATGCATGCAGGTGGTATCCCAATTGAACGACTGGTGGCTATCACAAACCCTACAAAGATAGGAAGAGATGCAGGATAAGATCCAAGGGTGCTACGACAGCGTCAGGGAGTAGGGAAAGGGGGAAGGCACGTACGTTCGTGCTCGCCTCGGTGGACATTTAGAATACCGGGGTGATGGATTGTTGGATTGGGACGGCATGCGTAGCCGGTAGGCCGGATCAGCGGACAGATCCAATACCGGAGTCGTGGTGCGAAGCGGGCTCAGTGGAGATACGATCTTCGGGGCATATTTGTTCCAAATTGCATGACGCAGGAGACGCTCGAGATCGTCCTTTGACATACTAGCATAGCCGGGTTCCGCCTGAACTTTTTCCAGCGATGTCGCGATCACCAAGGCTATTTCATGTTCCTGTTTTGTGTCTAGTCTAGGCAAAGGTGGTGAGGAACACCAAGGAGAACTAGGAGGACTGTTTGTTTCCGTCACCAGAGGGTTCCGAATGCGGGTTGATGTAATAGATATAACCCGGCTCCGTTCCGCCCCAATGGGTGGCACGGCTTTTGTGTGCTCTGAAGCCTTTAAAGGCTGTGATCCGAGAGCCAGGGATAACGATAGCGAACCATGAGGGAGCAGTCCCACAATAGAGTCACTGCACCCCAATTCGGGTCGGCGAGGGGGAAGACCCGGCGGCGTGGGACACACTAACGAGCGAGCGGTGTCGACAAACCCATGGGCCGCCTTTGTCGGTCTAGAGTCTGATCGCCACAGATCATCAGGTGGCCGACGTGCGAACGGCATGGGGCCGGCGCATGGCCGAATGGGCTGAAGCACGTTTTCGAATTTCCACTCGGTTGTCCCTATAGGCTTGGTCACGCTCGTCGTGAGCCCTGGCTGAGAGGAATCTGATGGGTGCCAGGTAGAAGTGGATTCAGGGAAAGGGCGACTACGTGTCGACTTGTTCTCGTCGGATCTATGCAGCGGTGCCTGTTGCCTCGCAAGACTGATGTGCGACGATCTACCGATGCCCGGAGCTGGAATGGGGGGTGGCCATGAGCAGACTGGAGTATTGGAAGTGTTGGCACGTCGCGTTCGGCAGGAATCGGAACTCGGGGGTTGCTCCGGGTGCAGAACCCGGAGATCGGGGAGAGAGGATGGCGCAGCGAGGGAATGGTACGACGCAGAGTCAGTCGACTGAGACCCTCGGCTGCTTCTGTTCTCCAAGCCTGATGGAGACAACGGATCTAGTGATATGCCACAACAGTTGGAGCCACTATCTTGACCGAGGGAGCACCGCAACTCACCCAAAGGCGCTCGTCTGAAAGGCTGCGCGTCAAGATGTACATCATGACAACACTTGGGATGGAACTGATCCTCCTTGTGCTGTGTAGAGGACTCCTTTGAAGCTGGATTTTCGTTCTTGGTGTAGGACTTGCCAGGAATGCTGCGCGAGGCATTGAAAGTGGGAGATGAGATCATGTAGAATACAAGGCAAAATCAAGGTAGAGGCTTGGAGGTGGTTGATGAAATTGAGCTGGCGAGCACCGCACGAGGTATAAATGTAGCGAGTGTGGGTCATTTTTGCACTGCTTGTGCCATGCGGAGCGGGGGTGTCGCCGACCGGTTCTGCCAAGTGCATTTTCCGAGGAGCCAGCCAGTCGAGGTGAAGGTGCCTTTCTGGACCTTTCTCTGGCCCCCACGGTCATGTCCATAGCCGACTTGAAGCAACGAAAATGCTCAAAGAGTACAACTTCTCGCTGGAAACGCGGAGAAGACATAAACCACTGCATCGAACTGAGAAGCACAAGAAAGGACAATTGGGGCATCCATCTGCTGACTCATCCAACATCGTATCGCCATGGCTTCACAGCAACTTGAATGGTCCTAATAATTGTAAGTAAATCGAAAACGGTCACGTTCAATACAAAAGAGTGGTGATTCATGTTAAATGATACAGCAATACAGACGAGTCTTGGCGACTAAAAGAGTGCTAGCAAAGGATTCGTCAAGTTGGGCGTCGATATTTCTGGACCCTCATACCGCTTAGTAAGGTGGCAATGCCAGTGCGGCGCGAATGCGGTGGTTCAAAGTTCTAGGTAAGTGTGCAGTTCGTCGATTAGGTGGAGGACTTGATCGCTTGGATGCACCTCGGGAAATTCCATTGTGGTCGATGCCTTGATGGCTTCCTGTGCTCCAGACGAGAGCTGATCGAGCGATTGGTGTCTGTGTACTGGAAGAGGAGAATCTGGCCTCCCCAAAGTGGGGCTTTCGGGAATCGGTGTGATGAACTGGAATTGCACACTACCCTGCGAGGCGCGCCAATCGATCGTGAAGTAGATCGCATTCTCATCCATATCTTCTGGCTGAAGGACCATTTCAGAAGTTGCTAACTCACAAGGTGATGACGGGGTACGTGGGCTGCTGGCCTTTATGTCCTCGGGCGCCGCTTCGGCGGGTATAGGCAGAGCAGGTTGAAGTGTAACCCCCCGTTCCAACGGTGCGGCCTGATCACCGAGATTTGGGGCGGACTTGGCATACCTAAGCTTTTTCCTCAGCCGGTCCTGCGCCATCACACGCAGTTTCTCGAGTGTGTTGGGACCCTTTTTCTCTACCTCCTGCGTCTCGGAGAAGGGCCTGAAGAAACAAAGGTCACGGGGATTGCTTGAAATCTGTGGCAGGATTACTCACCTTGCGCTGAGGAATCCCCATCGTCTCCGTGTTCCCGTGGTGGGGGGAGTCGTACCCGTTATAGACGGATCTGCAGAAGATAAGCTAGGTAGCGTATTTTCGGACTCGGGTATGGAAATTGAGGTCGGGATTCGACGCGGGGTGGGATTTTGACCACGCTGTTTCCTGCGATGTGCACGCTTTCAATTTAACGATCAGCCCATCGCGGTGAAGGAAGTGTCAGGGGCACTTACTGCACTTAATCCGGCTCCATTCCAGAGTTCGTGCAGTCGACCCATTTCTTCCTCTGACAAGGTGTTCTCGACGTTTATGGATGGGAGTGCCTTACTTGTGTTCGAGGACGTCGCGATCCTCGAAGGAGGTATGAGCCAGAGCCCTTCGTATTCCGCTGCAGTCTCGCTAGCATCGATGTCTACAGGGATGTCTGGAAGTGCTTTCTCTCTTCCGGGAGCGAAGGACACGGTGGCAGGCATATAATTCTGCGTGACCTATTTCAACTTTGTGGGGGCGAAAGTGGGAAGAGGTGAAGTATTCTGGGCACGTGAAGAGATTTATATCCATGATTGTGGACCAATTGGGTTCCCATTGTGGACTCGTTGGCAAAGCGTGAATGGGACTGTCGAACGCGTCCGCTTTGCCCACCAAAGCCATTTCGCGGGTGGACGCGTCTGTCACGTGCAAATAATCACGGCACCCGACCGGACCGAGCTCCCGACGTCGTCCGGCGGGAGCGCGGGTGCAAGGCAAGTACTTAGATTGCCCCACGGGACTCCATTTTTGCGCAGCACCAACACTCAGACAGACATCTATGGTCTGCCGATTTCATTCTCCATCAAGGCGAAGGTTACTTATTGGGAAGGCAGTCGTTCGAGTACGCGTGAACCTGCCACCCGCCGTATTATGTATGGCCCGTGATCTGTCAGCAATCACACACTGACTCGGATGCGTCGGGTCTGCTTTAAGGCGGCAAAAGGATAGAAGATCAGCGGGATTGGGCTTCCCTCCATCTTTACAAAAATCACCTTTTTCTTACGGACCACCATGTCCTCGCAGGCGGCAGACGAAGAGACGCCGTTGTTGCAGGCTCAAAAACCGGTTAAGCGCAGGACACCATTGCCGTGGCGTCAATTTTCTATCATTCTCTTCCTTCAGCTCTCAGAGCCGCTCACTTCTCAAGTCATCTCTCCGTTTGCCCCTCAGGTTTGTCCTGGATGTTTATCGTCCCCCACCTTTCTCATACGATTTATCTTCCTTTCAAGCTGATACGGGACATCGGTATCACGAACGGCGACGAAACTCAAGTTGGATACTATGTAGGATTGCTAGTACGTCTTGACCACCTCTCCATTTCGGCTCCTCATGTTGGTTCCCAACGCCGTAGCATTCGTTATTCTTTGCGACCCAAGCGCTCACCGTGTTGCACTGGAGCCGAGTATCGGACCACATTGGTCGAAAACCTGTTATCTTGACCGGTTTAGTCGGCTTGTCTGCTTCGATGTATTGTTTTGGTCTATCGAAGACCTTCTGGGGATTGGTCATGAGGTGCTGTCTCCCTTATCGCCTTTTCTCCGTAACTCCTGACATTGGTTATCCACGTTCATTTAGCCGTTCCCTGAACGGTGCCTTAAATGGAAATATAGGCGTTATGAAAAGCATGATGGTGGAGATTACGGATTCTACAAACCTTGCGCAGGCGTATGCATATATGCCCATAGCCTGGTCTAGTGGCGCCACCATAGGGTTCGTCCTTCGTTGCAGTATCCTGTTGGTCTTTCTCATTCGAGTACGCACCATTTGTGTAGCCCTTATATCGGTGGTTCGCTATCGAAGCCCGTCGACCGTTTTCCCGACGTTTTTGGAGATTGGGACTTCTTCAAGACGTACCCTTATTTCTTGGCGTGCGCCGTGCCTGCGACATTTACCGCTATCGCTTGGCTTGTCACGTTCTTTTTCTTGAAAGAGGTCGGTGTCCTGTAGACTCATTTCTGTCACTGTCTGGCTGAAGTCAGTCTCCAGACGCTTTCTCACCGCGTCCCACTCAGTCAATTGATCAAGGCCAAGTTTAGCAAGAAATCTGTCCTCAAAAGCACACCGTCCGCGCCCGACTTGTCTACTGAAGCATTGGAAAATGAGAATGCAGAGGAACCTAGGAAGGATGATGAAACCCCGTTACCACTGCGCGCGCTCTTGATTCCACGTGTACTCATCGCAGCAGGAAACTATGCGACGCTCTCTCTACTAGACATCGCGTTTCGAGCCGTACAGCCGCTCTTTTTTGCTACACCAATAGAGCTTGGAGGGCTTGGTCTTGACCCACCGCGTATCGGCAATATTCTTTCTGTTTATGGCGTGCTGAACGGGTTATTCCAAGTCTTCTTCTTTGCGGACTTGCATGATCGGTTTGGGTCCAAGGCCATCTATTCTGTCGCTGTGGCTTCCGGCATTCCTGCGATTCTTACTTTTCCATTGCTCAACGCTCTCGCCCGAACCCAGGGATTGAGTTGGCTGGTTATGTCCCTGATCGTCCTCCAGCTCGTCCTCTCAATGGCCATGAACTTGGGATTTTGTGAGCCGTTCTTCGTCAGTCACGAGCCCGCACTGCTAATCGACACGTCTCTAGCTTGCGTCTTCATCTATATCGCAGCAGCCTCCCCCAACCGGGCTTCTCTCGGCGCTACCAACGGCATCGCCCAACTGCTCGTTTCGATCATGCGCGCCATCGGACCCGCCTCGGCGACGTCCATGTTTTCCATTTCCATCAAAACGCCTGAACATGCATGGTTTGCGTATTTTTATTTACTATCCCTCGTATGCGTCGGCATGGGCGCCTCCCTCTTGCTTCCGCGGAAACTCTGGACTCGCTCGGTAGACTAGCCTGGTGACTTGGGAATGTTTTCAAGCATGCATTTCACGATGCTCTCTCTTTCGCTCTGTTTTTCGCATGGGGATGCCACGGCACCCGGACGACCACCCTGTTCATGTTTTGGATTGTATTGTAGTTGACTCTGCGTTTCTTGACGTGTTCGTCATGTCTCACCCTAGAGCTCGTACTTTGCAATGAGGACCGCTTTCGCACACGACGGGTGACTGTGAGGAGTTTTCGGTCGTGGGCTTTGGTGGATCGATGGTGGGTGCTGAGATCAGATATCATTGAACCATAACCACCGCTCACCCTACAATTGCGTCGGCGCACTGTCGATGGGTCGTCGGTACGAGAGAATCGATCAACGCTCCTTGCATTGAAATTTGCAGAAACGATAACCGTACGCTGATAGGTCGTCCCCCAATTCTATTAGAGGGTCGGGCGGTGCAGAGGAAGGACTGGCAATATTATGGCCCCAAGGTAGATACACAGTACCGGTGTCGCTGTGACTCGTGAGCCTCAGGAGAGGGAATTACATTCCGTGAACGGGAGGGGGTAGGATAAATACGTGACAGTCGGTCTGTCATACTCTACAGAACCACAAAGGGAGCAGCAACGGCGCAGGAGCGATATAGCGATACAAAAAAATGTGGAATCAAATAGCCAAGATCATAATCATATCTCTCATCCCTTTCACCACCTTCCTTGTCAGCTTCCGCAAACGGCTGAAAGGATCTCGAATACTTCATGTTGTCTTTCTCGGAACGTCTTGATCTTGGATATGTTCAACGCAAGCGTGTTGATTCGATTGCAAAACGCGACGGTTCTCCCTTCGACGCTGTCCCTCCGACTCCGCTGTTCACCGTCACTGCCGCTCGAGCCTCGATCACAACCCACACCCTCTTGGAGCATTCGCCTGAGCCTGTCCAGTCGGGGAACCGACGGTACATCCCCCCTCTGCGCTGCCTCGATAGCCGCCGCCTGGTCCTCCTTTCCGATCTTCTTCGCCTGTTTTCCAATGTCTCCGAGTTCAACCATCAGGGGCTTCAGCGACTCTGGACACTCATCGACGGTGAGCTGCATGCCGAACCCGGCATCAATGGAACCATCCGGTTGCAATGCCCTGGTGCAGACCTCGAGGATGGCCAGAGAGACAGAGGCAAAGTATGCGCGAGGAGGGTCACATTTGAGCAGTCGACCGAGTCCCACGTTACCAGCAAGGACGTCACCAAGGGCGGCATAGAGCACCTGACGAATCCTCTCGAGCGCGGGGGAATTGTGCGGAAATAGCGCCGGAGACGGTGTTCGCGAGGGAAAGACGGAAGATGGGGAAGCAGGTGGAGAGCCGAACTTGGTGGCCCCGTACTTGGCTCCATATTTGGCATCCGAGCCGGCGGGTGGGCCGTCGTAAGCGGGAGGTGGGACGAACGAGGTCTTTACTTTGAGCGTGGACCCATGGGAGCCCGCATCGAGCGCGGCTTGGAGATCGCCTGCGTATCTGTCTTGGAAAGAGCGTCTCTGTGATATCTCGATTGCGACGGCACGAAGATCGGCTGCGATCCCTGAGACTGCGGGGTTGGGCGGTTGAGTGACCGGTTGGAGACCACATATGATCCGGGCGAGGTCATGCTGATATTCTGGCTGCAGACCTTGTATCCTTGACACTGTAGATGCCCATACGCGGAGAAAGCCGAGGAATGCGGGCGGACAGTTCGCTTCTGTGAGTTCACGGGGTGGAGCTGATTTGGAGCTTCGGGGAAGTGGCACCGACGGTGGCACGGTGGTGCAGCGCAGAGCAGCAAAATAGAGACAAAGCGCTGGGCCTGTGATTATCGTCACGAAGGTGCGATTTCATGTGAATCGGAATATCATGCTTACCAGTGATCATGAGATCGCCCTCGGCACTCGCGAGTACTTCTGGCTCGAGCAGTCTCTCGACCTTTGCATGGGTAAGAGAGGATTTGAGGAAACTGTGGAAACTGTCTTGGACGTATTCTTCAGAGAGCTTTTGTTCGTCGGGAATCATGGTGGGTCGAGGTGCTGCGTAGTGACTTTGCTCGGAGCACCCCGATAATTTATCATGCGTGTGCCTTGCTGTGTTGTCGCTTATGTAATATGACTAATACTTAGAGGCTGCGCTAGAGCTGTGTTTTGGTTGACGTATTTGTGCAGCTGCATAAGACCAGCCGCCAGGTAACAATGGCCCCACTTCACCACCCTTCTTCCTCCACCACGAACACGCACGATGTCAGCGTACATGCAAAAAGCAGGAGCCAAGCTTTTCCGAAGACATTTGGATCAATACACTCCTCCAGACCCTCTCTACGAGTATTACAATGATGCAAAGGGGAAACAACGTCGCAAAAAGGTAAATTCGGCAATTTTCACATCGACGTGCGCGGATACATGCGTATTTTCCGTGTGCTTATTCCTTTTTATTTTATTTTAAAATAGCGTGACGCCCCTCTCGGGATCTCCTCTCGCGATGCCAAAATCCTCAAGAGCGTCCAGCGTAGAGCACATTACTTGGACAAGAGCTTCAGCTTTTGCGGTCTCCGTTTTGGCTGGACGTTCGTCATTGGCATGGTCCCCGGCGTAGGCGATGTGGTGTGTGCGACGCTCAACTACGTTCTCGTGATCCGCAAAGCCCGCAAGGCGGATCTACCACCCTGGCTTACCAGCAAGATGCTATTCAACAACGCCGTATCTGCCTTTGGCGGGATCGTCCCCGTCGTCGGGGATGTCGTCATCGCTGTATACAAGGCCAATTCTAGGAATGCGATGTTGCTGGAGGAGTTTTTGCGCATCAGAGGGGAAGAGTTTCTCAAATTGCAGGCGGAGAAGGAGGACGAAGTAAGGAGTGGCCGACCCGTCGCGAGTGGCGTTACGCAAAGTGACATGGAGCAGCTCAAGCCAGGAGCTGGCATGAAGGAGGCTGGGCAAACCTCTCGTCCACTCCCGTCGCAGAAGGGGAGGAGACAGATAACCGAAACCAGTAGCGACCAGGCAAGTAGCGACAGGGGAAGATTCGTTGAGATCATTCACGAATGATTTCATGGAACACATTTACGGACACCTTTAATCGGGCTTGGGATTGACGATGATGCAAGGAAACACTATACATGCAGATTGGACATTTTCCCTATCATCATTGCTAATCGATGATATACATGTAACACTGTATGTTTACCTGAGGGACTTACGGGCTGTGCTGTACCCATGAACACGATGATCCATTTTTTACTGGCCAGCTGTGTTTCCCGCCGGGGATAAATGAGACGACCTCGAGCTCAGTGCTGAGTACACGGGCAATTGATCAGACACATCGAGTCGGGCAATCTCAAGGCATTTGGTCATCGCGACAAAGGTTCAGGAATATCACGGTGACAACTTTGGTATCGTCTGGACCTCGAAGTATACCAATGACTCAAGTGAGAAAAATCGTCAGCGTAGATCTGTCGTTGCGGATAGCCCACGAGGCAAGCCGCATGTACGAGACGCATTGCTTGCTAACACAGATACAGATTACCTCGCCTTATGAATAAGAACATGTAGAGGAACCGACTTCACGGTAGGTTCAGCGTCATGTCCCAAAATGCTTTCTCGGAGCACACATTTCCATTTCTCTCCCAAACAGAAAACCACGGATCGCATCAAGGCCGCAATGGAGTCGACTTGTGCGAGAAGTCCCAGCAATTCTAGAAGAGGGGAAGGGATCCGTCAGGTGACTTTGATGTACATTGCTGAATCCGCTCAAGCGGTGGGTTGCCTTGCCACTGGACCCAAGAGTCCGATTTTTGGGCCTCCCTTTTTAGCCACAAACCTACTTCTCCATATGGCAGAACAAATCAAACCTACCTTGCGACCCACAGCCTACGAGGAATACACCATGCACAGCAGCAGCAGGTGACGAGGGTGTCCTTTCCAAATCTTGAAGAGATGTATCCCACTGCGAAAAAAAATGAAGTGCGCAGGCATTTTCCCTCGACATCAATCACTTGAACTTTCCGTTGAGCGGACAGGAAGAGAAACCGAAAATGACATAGATCCATACCCTCGAGTGATCTCGAAGCGCGCGGGGTAATTTCCCCCGAAATCCCATCCTCGCCTTGACAACAGATTGATGCGAATCATTAACCCTGGATACTAATATTAGCGTGCTGAGACAATTTCAAATTGGCGAAACCAAACCGACGCTGCGACGCATATGCCCTTGCATCATACTTCGAACAAAGCTGATTGCGAGTGAGATTGTACATCCAGTGAAGCGGATGGCGCTGTAAGCATTTGAATGAAAAAGACGTGTGTACTATACAGCGGTGGGGGGCATCATGGTCTTGGATTCCCGAAACGACCGAGAGGTGCTGAAAAGTCGGATTTAGATCCAAAAGGACTATTGATCGACATATTGGCGGGGGAATCGAATGGCGAGAGATCGGGTTTTGGTTTTGCATGATCAGCGGTTTGGTTTCGGTGGTGCCTACATGCATGATGCGAGGTTTTGATGCTGAAAAGTTGTACGTGTAAGCGGTTCAATGCAAAAAGGATGCGTGTGCTATATAATTAGGGTGGATGGAGTCTGCTTGGACGATAGTGTCGCGTTTAGGGAAGTGTTTGTGATCAGGTCATCAGAAGAGTGGACAGGACGGTGGGAGGGATAGTTGCTCTAAAGCGCCAAGATCAAGACAGTCACGTTCGCCTGGAGTTTGAGCACGTCATTTTCGACAACATGCTGGGATGCACGGATATCTTGTGCGCGGCATGTGGCGAGTTGGTCAAATGCAGATGTTATGGTGAACCGAATCCTGTGGTCGTGACGCGACGAGTAACCCCAGACTGCCTCTGGAAAAGACGGAAGGTTTCCCGATGCTGACCGCTTGTCTGGTCCCTAGTTGCGAACCGAGTAAGAATGAGCGCCAAAGACATGAGGCACCTTATCGAGAATAAGGAAACGTGCCTGTCAACAACTTTGCGCCCACGAGTAAACCGAAACACCTTCTTCCCCGACATTTCGACACTGACGATTGTGTACTATTGGTGAGGATGTCGTCGTCAAATACTGGTGCGTAGCAACTCCGAGGAGTGATTGTGCAATGCTGACAATTCAGTAAGACCAAACAATGGTACTTGACACCGGTGGCTCTGGAATAGTATTCACAGTCACTTTCCACCCCGACGGAAAGCATATTTTGGGCGGGGGTGAGGACGGGATTCGACGATGGCGACTCGCAGACGGCCAAGAGGTCGGAAAGCAAACGGGGATAAACTTGCGCGCCATTTCTGTTTCGAGGGATCAGAAGTGGGTCGTGTGTGGGAGTTTCGAGGGGGCAAGTGTATGGGACGAAGAGCTGCATGAAAAGGTCATCAACGTGGAGGGCACACAAAGGGCGTGGGCAGTCGATGTCTCCCCTGACTCGACCAGGTTCACCACTGGGACTGACGAAATGGAAGTGAGTATTTGGAGCATCACCAGCGGGGACAGACTTGTTGGCCCACTCAAACTGGACAACTTTGTCGCCGGAATCAAATTTTCCCCAAATGGCGACCACATTGCCACTGCATGTTATAATTCCAGCATTCGCATCTTCGACAGTCACAACGGTGACGAACTGATCAACATCGAGACCACCCTCACACACCTCAGTGCAATCACTCCACTTGCATGGTCAGCTGATGGCCAGCGAATTTTCGCCAAATCCGGGGACAAGAAAATCAGGTCGTTTGGTGTCTCCACTGGATCCCAACTTGCTGAATCGCCGATTCTCCATGACCACGACAATTATGTTCACTCTATCGCTCTTGCTGCCAATGGAAAATTCATTGCTGTTATCGCAGACAACTCCGTCTTGTTCCTGGACACATCCACACTGAATCGGATTGACTCTGTCATTGAGGACAGCAAAGAGGTGCGGTCCATTGCCATCTCCGCGAACAGTAGCTTTCTCGCAACTGGACGATTTGATGGGAAAGTCGACATTCATGACCTCGGCAAGATTCTTCCTGAGTCGTATGGGCCATTCCATGTAAGTATTTGTGCCTTCTAGCACGTCAGATAAAGCTCCATCCTGTCTCTTATCTGACACATTATGTAGGCTCGCGAAGAACCACAAGACGAGCAGTCTGGTAGCCACAGTGATGGTGATCTCGACGTATGGGTTGGTTCGCTGCCGTCCCGGAGTACGTTCTCACGATGACATAGGTCGAGGTACCGTCGAACGCGCCAGCTGCTGGGTTCGACTTTGACGAGGTCGGTGTTCACTTCACCCTTTCTCTGCTTCCGTGTTGACGCCGCTGGAGCCGCCATCCCCAACCACCTCTACCAATCGCCGGGAGGACGAGTTACCCCCGCTGAACCCGTCCCATACTTTATCACAGTCGTCAGATGCCATACCAGATCCCGCCAAGTCATCCCGGGGACGTTCAATACTTAAAAAGTGGCTAAAGCGAAAGACAAAGAAGGACCCAACTTCACACAAGCCTGACCGACGTTTCGGAAGGTCGCGCGAGCCTGCCAGTGGTCGATCTCGCTCCCGCTCTCCGCCGAGGGTGGATGACACACCCCAGGGCCCTTCGTGGATGGCTGCAGCTGAACGGCAGGCAGTGAGCGCTTTCCCTTGATAGATCAAATGAGGTGTATCTGACACGACAGCTTAGCGAACGTCCACAGGAACCCCCAGAAAGCGAAAAGTTCGTTATTCCTCGGATTTGTATCATAGCAGGGACTCATTACAGGTTACAGCCCAAACCGCCTACAAAGGCTCCTATTCCCAAGCATCCGAATGAAGGCGCTTCCAGTAGCGGACAAGGTGCTGTGGATGTAAGCACAGCGAGCCAGGTATGACCTTTTCTGGTGATGTAGACCTCATCACGATCGCTCAAGGCTCACGTCCTGTCAGGCGCAAGAAGCAAACGACCTGTCGCAAGTCTTGTCCCCGGGCGTCCATCTAGCGGTGCGCGTTATGTTTTTGCAACCTATATCTTTAGACTTACAGCGGATCAGCATCAGCAAGCGTCAGGCTATTCTACCCTTGCGATCACGTTGCCCACATGGATCATGTGTTGCCGTCCAGGTACTCATGACGAGATGGACTGATCCAGGTGATCCAATGCAGTACATGTAATACCGCACTGAATCGGCCGTGTGTGCACGTCGACTATACAGCTTGAATTCGTGTCACCTTGCAACAGGTCTCCTCATTAGCGGGTGTATGATTACAGTAAGCTCAGTGGAATATTCACTTCAAGGTCACGATACACGCGCAGGTTGGGATTGGAAGACAGTCGACATTGTCTGATGGATTCGAGCTGTTGCAAATCTAGAGAATAACAGCTCCGTCATCCTACAGCGCAACTATCGAGTCATTCGCCTCCCCGTTCACCCTCAGGAACGCACTTAACTAGTATGCTTGTCAACCTAATGTACATACCTCGTCTGAATAAAGAAGAACGACGAATATATAGTACTGGGAAACGACACAAGAACGGATGAAATGATGTAAACTCGATCTAAACCGAGGACAAGGGTGAGTTGGAGGTATTAAAAAAAGAATGTACGATTGCGCCAAACGAACGAGGGTGGCTCAAAGAGCCACCCTCGGAGGCGTTGACCACGAAGGTAGGAGGGGTAGAGTGAGGGCGACCGGGTCTGTCGTCTTTCCTAACCGAAGGGTAAGAGGAGAGGGACTCCGCGCAGCGGAAGAAACAGACACCAATAGGTCTCACTTGTCGTTTTGAGCAGGGTGGTTAACCATCGTCGACGCACATCGTCGAGTGTCTATTTCATAATGCGAGGTGACTTCCAGTTGGGTTTGCGAAGCTGGCGGAGGCGGTCCCGACGTCTCAGCGGTAGTTTGCATTGAGGTCAGAAGAGCGGTAGACGATGTAAGGTGTTCACATACACGGGTAGAGATTGGTACCGTGCGGTCAGAGGGATGACGTGACCGATGGCTCCGGGGACCCGCACGGCCGATCTGGTACTGTATCCATGGTGTCGACTGACCGAATGGGATTCAAAAGATCCTCGCCGCTGCCAGATCTGCGACGATGCATCGTAAATGCGAGGTTGTTACGGGCATAGAATCTCCACCTGTTTGCAGACAGGGATATGGGGGAGAAGTTGGAGGAAAGAGCGCAAGCACCGTTAGAATATAAAACGGCCGATTCAACGTCTTGCTCCCTGTACTTCGTGTCACTTACCATGTGAAGAACCCGAAGATGAGTTGGTTGCTACCAAGATTGGTGCCCTGCGTACCGCTTCACTGGGTGCCGACGCACCGATTGGGATAGAAGCTCGTGGCAGAGTAAACGGCGCCTGATCTGACTGATATGCTGCCGAGCGCAACATTTGATAAATAAAGCCAAGATGCAGAACCATGCTCAGAATCGGAACGTGCGCGAGTCCGATCGACACACCTTGCTATTGTCCTTTTTTGACCAGGTTTCGGGACGCGTTGGTTATCGATATCCATGGGGAGAGCATCCGCAACGACTGGGGAACTCGCACGATTGCGACCTTGTATTCCCCAAATGTTGCAATAGACATCCTTTAGGAGCATCCGACACGACGCTATCGCCTCTTGGTCATAGGTAGAGCGGGAAGTGATTTTGACAATAATTGACGGGACCTTTCTGGGGAAGTGGCGCGAGGGCCTGCATGAGCGTGGCGAGAGGACGTAGGATTGAACGATGACGAGTCGTCGACGGAAAAGGTGGTGAGGGTGCGGATGACATGGTCAAATGACTTGGATTTGTGCGTTTTCTGCCAGCCCAGGAGAATAAGTGATCTTGCCAAACAAAAACATTGACTGGATTGGAACAATAAAACCAAACGAGAACATCAAACTAACCTCGGTTGCAGCCTTAGCCTCCCTATGTCTCCGTTTCTCAAGTTCTCAATGTACGTTGCCTTTCATTGCCATCCACCAAGCTGGGGGGGAGGGGTATCCGCAGTAGGTGGGGGGCAGAATGAAAGAACGGGGGAATTCGCATGGCTACAAGCTTGTGCCCCCCGAATCCTGCAACAGAAATCCTTTGGGAAAGATCGGGCACAACGCCATCGCCTCCTTAACCGAGGGCGGGGCGAAGTAAGGGTGAAATCGACAAAGATAGAGAGATTTTTCTGTGGAAGTGGGAGGAGGACTCGCATGAATGTGGAGAAAATACTCGAGATTGAGCGATGATGGGTCGTTGACGGCAACGACCGGCTAGGCCCGTGAGGGTATGGATGACATGGTGGAAGAGCGTGGAGGTGAGTTGGGCCAGGTACGTACTGTGCGCATGAGAACACACCTGGAGACTTTCGTGTCCTTGACCAACAGGGAGCAAATAGAATTCGCTGAAGACGTCAGAGAAAGATAGTCTACTAGAAGTGTCGGGACGAACACGATTGGATGATTTATAAGGAAGTGAACAAACGGATTGATCAATCCGTTTAAGCAACAAATTGTAGACATCAAAAGACCACTTGAGAAGAGCTCGTCAGTACGGATAAGCTCACAGTATTCCACCAGCGATATATTCATCTCAGGTATCCCAGACGGTGCATGAAACGCCAGACATTCGTTGTCCATGATCGTAAGGTAGAGAGAACGCCTCGAATTTTTTTCCCACCATCCCGACGCGGTTTGCCACAATTTTAGGCAAGTGCCACATGATAGAACTCCACCTGCGCTATCGCGGACGGTCACAAACGACACAATACGACACTCAAGGTCTACGCTGGTTTACGTGGGCATGATCATGCCATAGCAAATGTATAAAGCAACAACGCGTCCCGATCGTCCTTCAAAGCTTCACCAAAGTCGGCTCCCTACTCGAGGCCGCAATCCGATACCGGTTTCTTTCATCAGAGCTCCAGAAGGCAACACTGGCTATCTGTCTTGGCCAACCCAGACTCGTGAAGCACTGCACAGAAAGCATGGTTAATGCGCTTCAAGAGAAGAATATCCTTCGTGAAGCTTGGAGCTTGAAGATTGGTAGCTTACTACCCTATTGGTCAAGACCTCTCTCGACGAACAACATGCTCTGTCTGCAAGTGATTTGCAGCACTGT
This sequence comes from Boletus vinaceobasis, assembly GCA_038092335.1. Classification (NCBI taxonomy): domain Eukaryota; kingdom Fungi; phylum Basidiomycota; class Agaricomycetes; order Boletales; family Boletaceae; genus Boletus; species Boletus vinaceobasis. The sequence goes on from JBBPQE010000538.1 coordinate 15,894, forward strand.
TGTTCCTAATTCCTTCCGCAGTCTCTTGTCGCAGCACCGCCGTTGGATCAACTCGGCCGTCCACAACCTGTTCGGACTTGTCCCCGTCCATACTCTCTGGCACTTTCTGCTTCTCGATGCAGCTTACCGTCGGAACGGAGTTGATGGGTGCTCTAGTTTTACCGGCTTCAATTTCATGCTCTGCCTTATCATCTTTATCATTCCCGGTGGACCCAACACGACCATTCCGCTCATCCTGTCGACATTTGTCCTCAGTCTCCCCGGTCTTCTCATTGTCGTCACATCGCGCAAGATTGGTTACCTCGGATGGATGGTTGTTTATCACCTCTCCCTTCCGGCTTGGAATGGTCTTCTCTCTGCCTATGCGTTCTCGCACTTCGACGACTTTACCTGGTGTCAAACACATTGGATTGTGACGACAAGAGTGGAGGTCATAGCAATAAGGAGGGTGAATTCAATTCCTCCCATATCGGTACGAAGCGATGGGCGGAATTTGAGCGGGAACATCGCTGGAAGAATGGTTTGCGGTCGCGTAACTCGACTCTAGACAAGAGGTGAGTACACGTCGGGTCGTTGGGGAAACCGACTTATGGTCGTGCGAACAATGACAGATATTCGATGGCTTCGACACCTGGCATCAATTATGCACCTTCAAATGGGGATCCTGGTTCGCCCACTTTGGAGTCTACACACTCGGTACCTTATGGGGCAAAGCAACGGGCACGACAGAAATCGCTCCCTGCTCAAGATCAATACAGAGACGTACCCTCTGAAACTCGTGTATTGCGCCACTCCCAGTTCGACGGCCAAGTTGCGGGTGCAGCTGGTGAACCAGTGGTGGCGTCTTTCGGAGCAGTACACGGGGGGGGGGGGGGCGCAGACCCCACTCGGGGTTTAGGAAGTGCAAGCGGTTGCCTACGATGTTC
>JBBPQE010000539.1:0-16788 GCA_038092335.1 Boletus vinaceobasis
GACTTGCCGGTATGCCCTGGGATTGAGACCCGCGACGTGCTGGACGTTGCGTAACAGTTGACCCTGGAGGAGATATAATCGTTTCAAAGCGCCTTCGTCGACGGGCGTCAGAGCGGACAATGAACCGTCTGTGAAGCCTGGATGGATGAAAAAGGTCATGGATGACGACAAAGTAACAGCGCGCGAGAGTATACCAGAGATGAGCTTCGCCTGGGGGATTTCATTGTCGTCTTTCGTTCGCCGTGCTATCGTGCGGGACGCTCGACATTCCTTGTGGCAGTGGAATTCGCTGTGACACAAGAGATGTTGACCACCTCTCGAGTCGAGATCTAAATCAGGGATCAAACGTCAAAATCATCGAATCGAGTCCAAGGGAGAGCCATACCACTCGGGTCGTAGGTGAGCATACGCATCACGCCCTCTTCGTCGTTGAGAACGATCGACAACTCGTTGTTCGTAAAGAAAAAGTCGACGTTGGTCGCATATGCCCGCCGAATGTCCTTGGCCAGGATTACAAGTTTGTATGGATCCTCCTAGAGTCAGATTTCACATTCAGTGCTGCTCGTCGAGATTGGAATGAGGATACATATATACCTGAAAGGCGACGAGCCAGACACTCTTGACTGCATCTCCAATTAACAATAGGTTTTTGAGCACTCGCAGGCTGGTGACGTAGACACCGACATCCAAAAACGCGACACCCACGAGGCGTTCGTCGAGGTCAAAGGCCCTGACAAAGATCTAAAGTATTCACGTCAGCCTAAGCGACGATTCGTTCAGTATGTTCTCCATCCCACCTTTTGCCCCATAGACGACACCAGGTAACCATTAATGCCGCAGAGCGCAGTCACAGGCCCCTTGGAGTCATCACGAACACGCAGTTTCAGTTTATACCATCGTTGAACGTTGGACGATAGATCAGGTACCACTTCGACAACCTCGAAAATGTAGGTCTTGGAAGAAAGTGCAGCACTAAGCGAGGGGAATTGTGATGAGAATCACATTACTCACTGCCCCTTTGACAGCCAGATCTTCACCACGGTCGATGCTCGTTCCGACGGCAATGAAATCTCTGCTGCCAGATTCCGTGCTCAACGTCTCCAACGTCACGCACTCCAGAGCATTCACATATTCATTGGGGGCGAATTCATATCTATGGGCAGGTCAGGCGAACAATTCCATATAGACAGAGGTGACCCACCCGTCTACGGTGATCCAACTGTCGGGGGAGATAAGCTCCAATGTCGAACAGTCACACTGCGGGAATGAAACACCTGGCCCTACGCCTCTTTAGCTCTCACCTACACGAATCTCGAACGACACTCTCACCATCCGGCTCCCACAGAACGTTGCTGTCCTCATCATACGATGCGAATCGCGCTTGCAATGTGGATGCAGCAACGATCAACGACGCCGACGGCTCAAAGACAACGTTGGAATACGGTCGAGACCGCGGAAGCGAACGTTTCGGCAGCGGGGTGTCCAATTCGAGGTCAGGGACCCACTCTAGAAGACTAGGACCCTAGAAACAAACCGTGAGCCTAACGCCTCGGTGAAAAGCAAGTCGAGGTTCGCGGCGCGACGCCACCTCATTTACCTCGTCAGAGTATATCAAAAACTCCGCTTTTGAATCCCACAGCGAGCACGCTGTAAAGGCGTGCACGACCGCATGCCCGCTTGGGAACAGCTTGAGGCCACCCTTATCCGTGCGTATTATCCAGCTCGATCTATCACCGGTGAAGAAGACGCCCGTGAGCGTATGCTCTCCATTGACGTTCAGGGTTGTGGTAGGAGAAGTGACGAATGGGACGAATGTGCGTGATATCCGCTTTTGTTCTGCAAGTACAGTTTTTTCTGCTTCTTCTTGTCTGGATAACTCAAATGTCCGAGTCAGAACTTTTGTGAAGACGGCTCTCAAAAAGGTGGAACGCCCGCCGGGCGGAGGGGTAGATAAAGGAGCGGAATGAACTTCGTATATTGCCAAGTGTCCGCAACGCATGAATACCTATAAGGTCTGTTAAGCAATGGAACCAGCAGTAAAAGGAACAAGCGTACAAAGAGATGGGGAGCTGGAGCCGACTCTCCCAGGGGTGCAATGAGGATCTGTTCAACATCGAGGTCGTGCGGCTTGCGTGGGGGGTCTTGAGGAGGAGATGGCGTGGGTGGATCAAATGAGTCATTTAGCACTGGCTCAAGTGTACTGATGGCCACACTTGAAAAGACCAGTGTCAGCTTCGGGAGGGACCATATCTGATCAAATAACATCATGAATCTTTCGACTCCAAGGTAGGCGGACGGACGAACCTCCATGACCCCCTGGGGCCGGATAAGTACCAGCCATTGGCTGGTTTGTCCTGTAGTTACCGCAGCCTGAAGAGTCGAGGTAATACTCTTATCAACACTGCTAGAAGCGCTGACAGTGCCCTCTGTTGTTATTATTTCGAAAAGGTTTGATGTATCTGTATAGAAACATCCCGCCAGGTACCGAGATGACTGGTTGGAACATCATTAGTACTCTGTCTATGACACAAGACACCATCAGACATTACCTTTTCACCCATCGGCGACATATCTTTTCTTCTTATCTTGCCTCGTTCTGTCTCGCCGATGAACAAGCCGATGGTTTCGTCCTCCCGGAGAATCAACACAAAGGGATCGCATATACTACATGCCTTAATCCTTGCACGAGGCATGTTCCCATCCATGTCTTTTATGATCTGTCTCTCGGTACCATCTACCCATCACGAATCAAACAACACAAATGCATTCAGACAACCAGGACACGCACCCGGTTCGAGGACGCGTATAGCGTTCGTCATCACATGCAAAATAGCCGTACGCTGAAAGAACGGACCGGCACTGATCGTAGTCCCCGGTATACGAGTCGGAATAGCCAAATCCGTCTTTGCAGCCCTGGTCGCAATCTAAGCAATTCCCATTTCTAGATCAGCTCATCCCGAAGCTGGAGCTAGATAGAGAAAACGCACGCGGGATACCCCAGGGGATGGATTAGCGTCCGTGCTAATAACGATCGTATCGCTCTCTCCGGCAAATAATCCGCCATTGGTTTTTTCATATGACGTACCATTTACTCTGTGCGACTGCCGGACCGGGATAGACCAGATCCCACGTGCGCCACCCAAGACGTGAAGTTTGCGTTTAGTACGAACAGGGAGGTCACGCTGGACATGGAGAATAGGTTAGCTGTAAAACAGACAAGAGACGCAGGAATTGAGCGTCTTGGCGTACCTGGAACAGAGTAAAACCTCCTAGATGGCCACTCCCTGTGGCAACCACGAGTTCCGGAACATATCGTTCCTATCAACATGGAGGCGCCCCGCCATCAAACAAATAGTAAGTACCCCGAGCAATTAGTTGCCAGGTGTACGAATAGCCAGATCGGAGACATGAGTATATGCGCGCCATAAGGGACGGAATGAAAGTATGACACACACCCCTAGTTTTGACAACGAGAATGTCATATCTGCAATCGGCCCGTAGGCAGGAAGCGAGTCGCACAACGAAAGATGAATCACAGAACGTGTCCGCCGGGGGTGTGCCCCAGGAGCTGCGCCACTCCCGGCCATTTTGGTCACACTCTTCGATTCTCCATATAAATCTTTCAGATGATCCGGCGTCAGTGATGTGATATCCAGCCGCGTTCTCATATCAGCTCACCATCGTCGTCGAAATCATCGATATCCATGGCGTTTTTGGTATCCACTACAGCGGTCGGTGCTGCACTTGTATCCTCTGCTTCACCCTCCTCCACCTCTTCCTCAACCCTCGCTGCTCTCAGCAAGACCGACGGTCCGACCGTGCTCCCTACAAATAACATCCCCCCGTCCAGTTGCCTCGCTACCGTAGGAATCGTCGTCTGCGCAAGTGCTGGGGATAGAACCAGCTTCGACACCGTCCGTCCGTCTGAGATGATTTCTACAGGATGGACCATCCCATCCTTCCTGATCACGAAGAACGTCTTCTCATCTGCAAATACCAGCCTACTTCCTTCTAGGACCAGATCTAGATCTTTATCAAGCAGAAGGGAGGGAATGTCGCTAACACGCGCAGACCATCCATTGACAGGGAGCGAGACCCGTCGGGCAGCTTGTTCGACGTAGACGAGCGAATTGGCAGTAAGGATGATAACACCCCCAATAGACTGTGCGCAGGGAAGGAGAGAGAGACAATCATGCGGTAGATTGTCCACGGCGGTAATGATGGGATACGTGTGGTTGAGGAGATCGAGAGTGAAGATGTATAAACGGCCTGTATCGCGGTATTCCTTGAGGCGGCTGGAATCGAAAGTCGAGATGTAGAGTGTCAGCGAGTGCGAATTGTTATGAATGCAAGGCCCTAGAGCTTACCCGGCCCAGGTTTTCTCAGACTGGCAAAGCACGGCAATGGTGGGATTGTGGTATCCAGGCAAAAACACAAAGTCGATGACATTGCGCAGGTTCGGGTCAACATCCGCAACCAAATCCAAGACGAAGGAGGGAGAATAGGGCACTTCTCTGAGGGAATTGTGAGCCCCGGTATTAATTAGATGGACATGTGAGAGTATACCTTGCTAGGCTTAGGTCTTGTTCCATGACATCGAGTTCAGCTTGCGTTTGGTAAAAGGGAAGGATCGCAAGGGAGTCTTTAGGGAGGGAGAGAGCAGCACAACGAGATAAAGGGTCTGCACGGAGTTCTGCACGGAAAAGGTGACTGTCGAGAACCGCCTATTGAAGAAGTTGAAAGAGTATGTCCCGACCAAGATGTGGCGCATACCAGTTGTGGACAACGCTCGTAGGTGTGGATAGACACTGTGACGAGGTCATACAGGGCGTCAGACCATTCCAGCAACGCAATCTATGGACAGGTTCAGGACGGCTCGTGCGAGGAGAACGGGGTGTACCTTTGCATCCTTCAAGGAGACGAGAAGACGGTCGAGCTTGTCATCATTGGACGACATTGTGCGCACTTTGTCCATTCCCGTGATAGTTCCATGTAGTGTATGCTCACGAATCAGATGGAAGCGCAACGTAGTTGCAGTCTTCTGGTTCGTATCCGACTGATTTACTTCTTGAGAGCATTTTTCGAGAATGAATTACGCCGAGTACTCACTTTGACTGCACCCACATTGACCCAACCTTCGCCAGACTGGTCCATCTCAACCTCACCCTCTACGGCCTCTGTCCCCTTCCGCACATGGGCACGTTTGTCACGTTCGCTCTCAACATGGTCGGAGATCGGCAAAGGTTGTTCGCGAATGCCATAAATACGAAGGAGGTTCGATTTCGCGGCGACAACATTCACGAGGGTGGACGGCGTCGACGAGGTGAGATTGAGGGCGACCGCGAATTCAACACCACTTGGAGAAAGAATGTCATGTCTAAGCGCATGCATAACAATCGCTTTTGCTGTATCTTTTTGCTCCCCCAAGCAATTACGCCGCGAACTGAACAAACGCACCCGTCCTCTAGCTCCGTGACAAGTTGTCGCCCTGTAACGTGTCACGCCGCTACTACGGGTCTGCCCCTGACTCTCGCAGTAAGAGTATGACCTGAACGTCGAACTATCATCACTCCGCTGTGAGTAAACCGTCGGCTAATTAAACTTCCAATCCTCTGAAACCTAGTCGTGAACACCGGCGCCCTTTGCTTGTGAGCGTTTCCCCACTTTAAATGATCACCCCGAGGGTACCTCCGGGTACCCTGTCAGCTATCTCTTCCTATTTCCCATTACACCACTAAAACATCTGATTACAATTCAAATTCGAACCTGGAACCCACATTAAATCCGACTATCGCTCTGTGAACTCTTTTCGATCAAGGTATGCTTCGATTCAATTCGCAGCAATGCAGGTGGTGCTGGGCTGTCACCCTAGCTGCGCTTCACTGCGCCCGTTAACGTACGTGTCCATTTGTAAGCATGCCCGGAATTTCTGTCTCTCTCTCTGTCCTGTACTGCCCCTTCGAAGGTATGGATTATCTGATAACACTGAACAAACAGAACGCAGTCCGTGCAGTGCTCAGCTGTGGTCGGCGAACCGTGTATTGATCGGGGGCGGTTTCGGACGCACTTCCTGAGTTCTATCTGTTCGAAATCGTGGCAAGGGCTTGTCAAACACTGCCCCACAATTGAACGGAGCCCCCATGCCACGCTACCAATCTCGTTGGATTTCCAATTGATGCAGACTATTCGGCGACTGGCGCTAGAGAAAAAAAAATTCATACAGCACGGTTGACGTAGGCGAAACATGAAATCCTGTTCGTATTCATGATTCCTCGACGGGGATATGTATCATGCACCTCATCAGTCACCAGCCTTGCCCCAACCGACCGCTCTTTAAGCTCCGTGCGGACGTTCGATTGGATGCGATGTTGCCCGCTGCCTCGCTCTTCCCTCCGTTTTTGCCTGTTTCGAACGTGCACGAATGCACAGGGTGTCCCCGTTTCCTTTATTCGTGCCGTCCTGCAACTGAATGGCGGTCGGCGTACTTCTATTGTGTCCCGAAGGGTTTGTTATTGGCGCAGCTGTAAGATGAATCTTCGCCGTATACACAAACCTGTGTTTTGTTTTTAGACGTGCTCCTGTTCCCCCTTCTGCCTTCTGCTACGAGCAATGATGAGCTCATCGTGAAAGTAAGGATCCTTCGCGGGCCAAGTTACCACTTGAAAATGCTCGCAAATCAGCGTGTGTCTACCCCGCTCGGGCCGCTCCTCATCTCGCAATTTGGAAAGATGTCAAGGGCTCGACTCTTGCCACAAAGGGTGGACTTCTATGACGATCGACGCGTGAGCTTCGGTTCCTGATGTATCCTCTCTGTGCAATCGGTCACCTTCCTCTTAAACCGAGTAAGTGCAAACCTACCTTTTTTTCTGGCTTAATCAGGCTGCTTGCCAGCTGCTCCTTGACGTATACGCAACGACACGTTGTCATCCATATTTGCAGTGTCGCTCATTACCTGTGGTATGGCGCTGAGAATGAACCTGGGCCCTTTCAACGGTGGTTTCAAAGGTCACCAAAACGTTTCTTTTACACCAGATGCTTGGCTTTTCCCGTCGTATACGGGGAAAAACAGCTTGCCGAGTATGAAATCGTGCAACAAGACGCCGGGGATAGCAGGGCGAGCGTCTCGCTACTGGCCAGTCAATGAAGAGGCCAATCCGTAATCAGCCCCGTAATTGAATACATGGCGGTCTCGTCCGGCCACCTTCTCTCGAGTTCTTCGCCCCTAGAGCCACTCGATCCTCATTTTGCTCGCGTAGGGTTCACATCAGAATCAACCTCATGCCCTGCAACCTGGTTTACTCGTGTTCGCAGCGTGCACCAAATCAGTGGCACGCTAACAGCCCATTCGCCCATTCATCTAGTAGCCAACCTCGACTCCCGAAAGCCCCGCGTGTGTTCCTTTTGCTTCTCACCACTCATACCAAAGTCGCTCCCTCCGTCCTTATCCTTTCGTTCTTATAAGTACTCCCCCCCGCACTTATATGCCCGCCCTATTCTGCTAGGTCGGATCGCGGACGAACCATGGCCACCGTATTCGTTTCAAATCCATCTTTCAACCCTGGCGTCCGACCACCCTCAAGAGTCGACCGGGGCGGCGGCTGCGGCGGCCCCCCGGGATCGTCCAAGGTTAGTTCTTCACATCGCCTTCTTCCAACATTCGACATGATAATGAACCGTGGTCAACCCCCCAACCCTTGCTCTTTTGATGAACAGAACTACGTCTTGCCAGTACCCTCCGGGTTTTCGGTGCGCGTCTTCAAAGCACCGACTCTTTCTGCTTCCGCCCATCAGTGCTCAAACGCCGGTCAACAGCTATCCGCCGTCACCGCGAGAGGTGACATTGACTATAAACCCTCATCACATCGTGACCCCCGCTCGTCGGGCACTCCAGTGCGTGATGCTCCTCGGAAACTAGTCAAGCCACCGCCTCCATCCCACGCCCATACCCCACACGAAGACCGAGATCGAGAGCGAGATCGGGGCTATCGCGACACCAGACGGTTCGGGTTCATCCACCCTGGACCTGTCCCAGATACCTACATCTATGAGCGCTCCATTGCGTCCTCGAAATCGGACCGTTACCACGACTACTACTATCCACCTTCGTCAGACAGCACTGTGAGCGAGGTTGACTCCCTCTTCTCGCTCACCTCTTCAGCCTCGAGTAATAGCAGTGTGGATGACGATTGTCCACGGCGAGGCATGCTCCAGGTCGCTCGTACTACACCTGAGCGGAGACCATCCTTCGCTCACAGTGGCCAGCGACCCGGGACGCCCTTCCCCGCGGCATATCACACGTGCCCGACTTGTTCGGAGATGAGCAGCAGCCCACCACCCCGCTTAGGTGGAAGATCTGATGGTACAGCACATGCCCCCCGTCCGCTACCTACGCCTCCCGTGAGCGCCCGGTTGCGCAAAGACAGCCTCGTGCTCGCAAACGAGCGTTCGGTCCCACCAGAGGCCACGCGTCCACGGCTCCCCCAGTTACGTATCGGAGATCGCCCTGCCCATCCTGCTGATGCTCCGCAGGGCGCGTGGCCTACAGCAGAGACGGGAGGATATCTCTCGACCTCGCCCCCACCACTCACCCGCTCGTCCTCGTTGAAGAGCAGCGGATCCGCGGGAAGCAGTTCGCACGGCGGTGCCGTGCCTCTGCCTCCGGGGCTGAACATCCATTGGGAGTATGGCCCGACTATCGACATCACCGCAGAGCAACCTCACCGTCAACCAAATCGCCGTAACTCGGACGGAGACCAAGGCCAAATCATGCCTCCGCGCCCACGCCGCTCCAACACGGTGCCCCCACCACGTTCCGTTCGGTGGTTGGAAGAGCTGGTCTGCCCAAGCCCCATCCTGCCAAGCCAGAGAAGGAAAGGGTGGTTCAACAGACGAGGGTGTGTTCTTCTATATCTCGTCTAGCCCTTTTCAGACATGAACCCTGACTGATTCCGACCCCTTTACCCCTTTCTGACCTTCCTGAACCGTTCGGCATCGGGATGTTTAGGGATCAACTGTGGCGCAACGACGGCTCGTACAAGCGTCCCGCCTCAGGTGAGGATTACCCTGAAGATCTCGACGACTACCCAGAACCATCCGAGGGCTGGCAAAACGAAGATGGCGTCCGAATCGACCTCAACAGGAGGCTTATACCCAAGGCGCCAGTGCGCTCGGTCCTCAAACGGACGGGCTACTGTAAAGAAGACAGTATCATAGCTGGATACCTCACCAACGGCCCAGCCTCACCTACGTCAGACGACGAATGAGCATGAGTGCATGAGTGGGTCGTTGACATCATCTGTCACGATGCCCACCGTCTCCCACATTTCTTTTTTCTTCTTTTCTGGACAATGGTTCCAAGTTCCGAGCTTGCATGGCAAGCGCGTGTATACGTTTCGTTTTTGGTAGTATTTATGTGGGCCATCCTGACTTTACGCACCTGTGCGAGCCGTGTTCTCAGCATCATTCAGCATTCTTTAAAAACATACCCCCGCACTTCACGTTGAGTCGTTCTCAATGCTTTTTTCGTGGATCTGGCATCCTGGTTTGTATCATTAGTATCGCATATAGTGATAGGCCATGTACGTTACTGTTTCAGCTTGTAAGTCGCATGTCTCATTTCGCGCCATGGCGTAACGGAGAGGGGCGGTCAGCGGCCTCGACTCATTGGAAAGTGGGCCCCTCCTACTCTTTCTCGGGAATGTCTTCGTGACAGGGTAGACAGGGGACGCTTGACGTCCCACGGACTAGAATCAACACGATCGTCACAATACAAATGTGAGCATGTATCCCAACAATAGAACTTGGGGCGGGAACGAACGGCACGGCAAGGGTCGGCCTGGGAACGCAAGGGAACTTAACCCACGCACATGAAGCGGAGAGTTGCGGCTGAGGGCACTGCGCTGTGCACCCATCAGGGTATACGTAAACGAAACCCTGTGGCTGGAAAGACGTCCAGGGGCGGTAACCCACATCAACCTCGAGTGAGGTACCTTCCTTCAGGCATGCATTATGTAGCCGGTATATGTCACAGTCCGGGGTCTGCAATGACGTTTCAGCTGTGGAGAAATTAAACATTGGATGGAGGCTTAACGACAGGCTAAGCTCCGTGGACTGTGGGGTTCAGTCTTGCCGACGACCCCCGTATTATGTATGCATGTGTGCAAAGTGGAGCCTAGTAACGTAGACGTCACGTTGTCTATCGTTGGTAGGTTCGCGCTGAATGACGGTGTTTCGTACCTATGGTACTGATGAGCGACTCGCCGTTGTTACCACTTTATCACAGCTTCGAGGGAGGGGTTACTTACGCACCAGCAGAACTTTGTAATCTAATACCGTCTCCACCCATAGCGCACCTCCGTTCACGGAAACAATACTGCACATTGCAAGTTTGAAAACACTGTACAAGGAATACGATCCAAAGTAATGCATCGCTTCCGTGAACGAATCTATTGACCCGATAGGTCGCCGGGCACCCGCGTTCAACATACCATTCAAGAAGCAGAGTACCCTCTGATCAGCCACGGAACTCGATGAAACATATAGGTGGGTGCCAGACGTCGGTCGCGGGCCCGGCGATAGGTCAAGAAAGGTTGCTTCCAGTGGAGAACCCAACCTTGATCGCTCCGCCGATTTCCTTTCTGCTGTACTCTGATCAAGTTCAGAGCTCTGTCTCTTGACGTCTTCGACCCGAACAACGAAAAATTTCCCGATTCCTCGAAAGAGGCGAGGACTAGTGGTCAGTCGATGATTTTTCATCATTTAGCAGCCCGGACATGTTGTTCGTGTTTCAAAATTTTAAGTACGACTTGGGTTGAACGCCGAGTGGTGGTGTCGCCATAAACCCGGTGGACCGTGGAACAGATTATCAACGACGCCGATTAGAATCGGCATAACAATCGCTCACCTGTATAGTAAAATTAGTGGCTCAGCACTGCCTGATGCGTTCTCTGACTTGCCCTCTACGGCGTGTCCATCCAGGTAAGCAACCTTGACATGGGTGTTCAATGCTTGAGCGAGGGCAATGGTCTGTTTGTTTTTGAGATGCACACGTGACGGAACGAGTGAATGTATTTGTATCTATTTGTCATTGCCTTGCATTTTCAACACACATCAACAAACTTTATTGAAGGTAGCTTATGTCGTTTTCCAACCCTTCATTATGGTCGTTCAGGCTCTGTCGTCGTAATCTCTAACAGGCTCAACGTTGACGTTCGGTATTCATTCAACTTCAACCCGCGCACCAAATGTGATCCACATAGTCGAAACGCCCGGTGATTCCAAGCCATTGACAGGTCACAGGAATCCTTGTCCTATCTATTAGATCAACATATATCTGAGTTGCTTCGGTCATCCACACAGCCGATCGTCATGAGATCCAACCACTTCAGATAGCCTCACACTGTCTCTTGAGCCATGCCAGCGCACGCGCGTCCTTTCCCTCGAGCAAGGGCGCCACCTTGGACGCCACCTCGGCATGATAGTCATTTACCCACTTCTTTTCCTCGGCCGTCAGGATCGACACATCAATCAAGCTGGTCTGGATGGGACACTGCCGCGCCAAAACGTCTATCAGCATTCCGAACGCGATCGCAATCGAATATCAAACTGACCATCGTGACGCGTTCAAAGCCGAGGTATCCGTTATCCCCGAAGTTGTTGGGCGTCGTCACTTCGCGAACGATGACTACGCTCTCAATGCGTATGCCCCACTTGCCGTCGGCATAGTATCCCGGCTCTGTTGGGAGGTGTAAGCAATCGTTCTGAATTACCCGTAATCACGCCATAGTTGACTCTTCCTTACCATTCGACACTGTCATTCCCGGTTTCAACCCCGTACTGTTGTACGCTAGTTTCGTTGTCAGTTCACGAATTGGTGGAACTCCGTGGGAGGTGCCATGTATTCCTTACAGATACGCGTACCAATCCCCTGAGGACCTTTCAAGCAAGCAGTGAGTTTCGCTGCCGTGGATCTTCCAGGAAATCTGCAGATACCTTCGTGGATGCTTAGGAAGTGACCGACACCGTGGCCGGTGCCATGCCTGTATTCGGTCCGCGTTATGAGACCAATGGATGCCAAGTACAGCAATGGGCAGACCTGTAATCTGGAAACTCACGATAAGATATCCATTCTATGACACCAATCAGTGAAATCAGCGATAGCTCACCAAGACCATCTTGCCACAAAGCCCTTCTAGCCCATGAATCTCTACAGCATCGTCAGCGTTCCAAGTCGGAATAGACACCCATTCACGTACATTACGAATCCTGAGGAAGTAGAAATCAATGATTGGCTGACAGGGGACGAACCAAGGACATACCAGTCGTCCCGGTGGGAAAAACACCGGTATCGAGAGCGATGTGACCTTGAAGAACCCGGGTGAATGCGCGTTTCTCATTTTCAGACGGTGTTCCAAAATGCTGTTACAATTCATTTGTGATCAGTTTTTGGTCTTACAATCGCAGTACTTGCCCATGTGCGAGTGACATCCGTTGTTCCATCGAGATACTGGCCTGGGAAGGTCGGAAGGTAAGCAGTGAGCCACGTTCTACACGACTTCTTGGTTGTCCGCACCTCCAGAGTCACATAGATAGATCTTGTTGACGGTAAAGTTAACAAAGACAGACAACGCTTCTGTAACATAGGTACCTGGTCCTTCGTGATACTCGCACAGTTGTCAGGATCCGGCGAATAGTGAATGATAGCTGGAATACGTTATTGCCATCGAGACTATACTGCAGAAAGTATGTGAGAACAAACCTGCGTTGGGGCCAGCGGAGGAAATGGTTTCAAAAGACGGACCACGGAACAGGTCAAGTTCACTGCCAAAGATCAGACAGGGCCGTCTAAAGTGAAAACTCGGTACGCACGATCTAAATTCCTCGAGCTTGCCCGATCCCTGGCTCTCGTTCAAGACAACGCCATTATGGAGCTGTTCCTCAAGCCATGCGAAGTAGCGAGCCAATGCAACACCATCACGTATGTGACATTGCCGGAAACCCTCGATCTCGGTGCTGTTTTTAATTGCTTTCATGGCCGTCACAGGCGACGGCACGATGACCACATTCTCCTGTCAAATGTGTAGGTATTGACTGGATTCAGAACGTGACATGAACTCACCTCGCCGAGTGCATGGACAACTGCAAGATTCGTTTTGTCGCCGAGTAATACGGGCTAGAGATCATGAACCAGACGAGTCGCGGGCCTTGTATCATGAAACTATACCTTGTCTTTTTTTACCAGACCCGTCTGGACGAGATCTTTTAAATAAGGAAGAAATGCATCATACGGCCTGATCTCCACGTCTTGGTCAATATGAGTCAGCACAGCATTATCGACCTGCGTCATGTCGACGAATAACACGGCTGAATCCTGTGTCACGACCGCATATGCAAAAAAGACTGCTGCATTTTAGCCTGTGCATCCGACAGGGAGGTGGTAAGATGCCTACCAGGGTTGAAATCGATGTCGGTTCCACGGAGATTGAATAACCACGCGATCTCGTCAAGTAAATTGACGGCCAACGCAACTGCGTTCTTCTTGACCAACTCTTGTCGTACACGGTCGAGTTTACTGCGTAGGCTCTCCCCTGATAAATGTCAGGACATTAAGAAGAAAATGGATACGACACATTCAAACCTGAGTACTTGACATCCAAAACAAAGATAGGGTTTTTGGGCCGCTGTGGGCGCTCAGAACCCCAAACGATGTCAACAGGATTTTGTGAGAGAGGAACTAGCTCGGACTTTCCGAGAGACTTGGAGAGTCCCTGAGCATCAGCTGTTGTTTCTGTGAGCCCACTTCATGACTATCGACGATGTGAACAACGTACTAGCCAAAATCAGAGTCGGATCAACCCCGATTCTTGTACCTTGGTCGAGGTTCTGGGCTATGTTATAGGTCAAAGAAGCATGACGGAATCACAATGGTACCTTTGGGAGGAATTCCTGCCAACTAGGAACGTCTCATGGGACGTCAGTCCCGCACTGTCCTCTTGGGTTATTGCATCTAGTTACCTGGTAAGCCTTGCTTCATCAAAGTCCAATTCCTGCGACATAAGACTTAGAACACAACCTGTAGCGATACATTCGTTGCTCACTCGTCCAACTGCTGTTTGGCTTGTAGGAAGTACCGACCATCGGTGAACAGGAAGGCACCCTTGAGGGTAACGACAGCACATCCTACGGGTTACCATATGAGCTCGGGTCATCATGACTATCTCACATCTATCAGAAGCATCTAATCACCTGCCGAGCCATTGAATCCGGAAATGAACGCTCGCCGTTTATCAGCTTTGGAGGGGTATTCGCTGAAGTCTGGATTGGATCATAAAGCGACTTAGTCAACACCGATACATCGGAGAAACAAGGCACACGCACGCTGGTCCTCACTGGGAACCACGACTGCGCCGACGTTTATGTCCGGCTGCTGCATCAACGCCCTAAGGCGCGCCAGACGTTCTGATGTATCGACCGTTGCTGTTCCTATCGCGCCCATTGAAGGTAACGAGGGGGAGAATCTGGGGGTGTGGGACTTAGAAATGGGCAGTGCAGTTGATGTGGCACGCTGAGAAAGATAACGATGCAGGCCCTGCGCATGCAATCGATATGATTGACTGCACCACATGCTTCCGCCTCCCGCTCCGAGGAAATCAACCAAAGTGAGTCGCGTGATGTGACGGTCACAACAACCTTTAGTAGACTACTACCAAAACCTGACGAGTTCGAATGCTGATGTTTCTGTGCTTGCAATAGTTCATACGTTTGTGACGCGCTGACTGCGCTACCAGGCTATGGCACAGGACGTACTAGGACAGTAAGCCACCATTTCTACGCTAGACAGCACATCATTTGGCTTGATGCCAGCTCGAGCCAAGGTAAGCGTAGGATGGCATGTCGCATTCAGCTCACATACAGGTTACATCAGCCCGATGTAGTGGGCTCTGACAGAATCAAGATCATGTCGAGCGACACCAACAAGTCATCGAGCGTTGAAGGTGGATGCACCAGTACAGTCTCTCTTCCGCTTGGTGATCAACCCATTGTCAATCAATCTTCCCTCGGCAGAGTGGACAATAAAAATGCGGGGTATCAAAGCGTCCACAATTACATTGTTCTCTCCACACGAACAAACCGCAAGGTGGATACTGCTGCGATATAAAAGATGACCTGCCAATATCAGTGAAAAAAAGCCCAGTTTTACATCGGATTCAACAGTTGTAATGCAAGTCTACGCTTACACAGACGAGGTGATCAATAGGCTCAATGGCATGTTCTCCTCTTGTTCTCCCGCTGCGCGCCGTTGACCCTTCCTTGTGTAATCCACCTCAGCCTATGCCCGGAGCATCACCCGCCCGCCCCGAGTCAGCTACGATTTAGTGCACTCAGAGGTGCACGTTCCGCTTGGCTGCCTTCCCATTAAAATCACCCAATTCTTCCGATGGGATCCCGTCACCCATCTCCCCAAGCACTATCACTGGGCCATATTTGTACCTACGTCGCCAGTCCCAGGGATAGGGCACTACTATGAGCTCGCCGGGGACACGCAGCCATACCACATCCAGAGCACGATCGATAGCTATAACGCACGACGGGGGTTTGAGCGAGGCAGCCATACCATTGGATATGTCTTACCTCTCATGCTGCCGCGTCTCGAGGCTCATTTCGCGCTCGTGCCGGTGCAGAATTTAAGGCGATTCTGGGGCAGCCAGAATTGGGTGTGTGACGCGTTGCAAGGGTTGAACCATCCACTTATGTTTGCGATCGGAATGTCGTTGGAGAGATTGGTCACCCAGATGGCTGTCATGTCAGCCGCATGGGAAGCTGGGGACGTCAGCTAAACCATATGTGGGTGTGGTCGTGGGTTGTTGGAGGTGGAACAAAATTGTCACCAGGCCCCAAAATTGTAGCATCGATCCGGAACAGGCGAGACGTTGTATTTGCATTTTGTTTTATAGCGCGGAATCGTTTTCATTTCGTCAATTTCGCTCTTCGTGAGTGACTGTACGACTCAGATTTTATCGTGCTCTAACTTGCGGCACAGAGACAAACCGCTGCGGTTCTTTACCAAGTATCACCACGTCTCGGTATCCAGGCCTGAACGTAACCTCGGGCACGTTTGCAATACTCGACACAAAATCTTTCACCCTCGCCGAAAAAACAAGGTAGATTGTTTGACAGAAAAAATGACTGGCATTTCATCCCTCCGCGTAGGTGGCGTTCGTTCCTGCCTTGACCGCTTACGCCACTGGTCAATACTTGAACTTGAATATCACCCGAACGTTACACGTTCCCGAGGTGGTACGTATAATAATTTTATCTATTCATCAAATGCATTAACTCGTATGGTGATTCGTAACGAACTGAATGCCTTGATGCCTACTTCCTGCCGACCAATCGTCCAGGTAATTCCGAACAGGACGCATACACGCCCCTGCAATAATGATGCGCCACGACCCATGCCCGGGCTGGCATCACCGCTGGCGCAAAGCTTATCTCGACTGTGCTCCACCCCGGGTTTACTCCATCACATGTCCAACGTCCCATACGCATTAGACCTCACTGCATCCCGGAGTGTTCCCTCCTTCATCTACCTTTGATTCGATGTACCTGGGAAGTCGAGCCTCCTGGTTCGAATACTGACTCGTGTATTCTCGAGTGCGACGATCGACACGTTAGGGCCCAAGGCAGGGATTCAGTACTGGATAACTACATATTTCGATCCAGCTTTCTTCCCCCCCCCCGACCCATCCACCCGCAGGAACCGGACTTTGATATCCATCATCGTGTTCC
>JBBPQE010000540.1:0-16778 GCA_038092335.1 Boletus vinaceobasis
CGTACGGCACACACGGCAGATCTAGGGTGCTGGTGGTGTTGAGGTGTCAGCGAACCGGAGAGAGGCTCTGTCTGACGACAAACCCAACGATGAGACATTCATTTCCGCTCCGACGATACGTTACTCGAAAAGAAAAAGATTGCATCCCCATTCAATTCCCCCTCTGTCGGGCGATCAACCACCGTAATAGTACCCCGCCTTCAGTAACTGTTTCAGGGGAGGGCTGTTCAGAGGCGCTGTCAATTCTCGAAATACGAGATCAGTGAGTTACGCTAGTATATTTGTGACACCCACCCAACCTACGTTCGCAGGGTGCGCTCCGACCTGATGACGTAGCCTATCAGTCACACACGTACGCAGCACTGCGTCAGAGCGCGCGATGATCCCAGGCATCTCAGTATGAAGGACATCCATCCGAACAGCAAGGCAATGCATCCCGCCTTCTCCGGATATTGCATGTTTCATTTTGTCAGGTGTACTACGGGTATGTTCTTGAATGATAAGAATAACCAACATACCGGCGTCGATGCGGCGACCCGAGACGGTTGAGTGCTACGGCATGTCCAGGGCGAGTCTGTGAATGCCCCCAGACGTACATATCCGTCGAGTTTCACGGATTGACATCCGGGTATCCCCTTGTGGGGATAAAGCGAACATGACCATTGACTGGCAATTCAGACTGAGCGTTCAATGGAAGGACGGAGATAATTCACCCGATCGTGCAACTCCTGTTGGGTGCACTCTGATGCGCAACGATAGATGTCGTTGACATCGTCAGGTACAGGCGCTAGCACAGCGCTCGTCAGAATAAGATACTTGGAGGAGTGACTTGCGCAACATACTGCCACCTCTGCATTTGGACATCTTGTTCGGTTCCCAAGGCACGCAGCGCTGCTCCCCCCACGTAGTGCCTGCCATGTTCTCTAATGCTCCACGTGAGAAGATGTGCGTCAAACCGTTCTCCCGGACGGTGTGGGATATGTGGATGGGGCGACAAACGTTAGAGGGATCGCATCGAGGAGGCTGAGGTGAAGAAGTGCTGTTTTGACGCCACCCTCGTGTTATACTTGACACGTTGGCGTGGGGAGGGAGTACATGGGGGCATGTGGAATGCATGATTACCGAGGGCTTTCAGGTCTGGACCAAGTACCGGGCTGATGCGGCGAGGGTGGACAAACATGCACAACCTTTCTCACCTCTCTGCGCGCAACTTTCTTATCTGGCCATTCTACACTTTGATCTACAACTTTGTCAAGGAATCTATGAAGACACGACTGTCGGGATAGAACCGAGAAAAAGAGGTCCAAAAAGACACGATACACATAATTTCGTCACGGTCTGTCACCGAGGTCTCCTGATGCTGGTACATTCATAAACCGAGGTATTGCAATGTCTCGATCGTTCCAATCGAACTGTACGAAAACTGGATACCGCAATCAGAATTCAAGGTGAATGGAGGATCGAGCAGTGTATGCATGACCGAGCAACTTCAAGGGTACAAAACTGCCGAAGGGTGTCGATAATCAGCGTTTCACACACCATATGTTGGTAGGGTTACGAGGTGGACGGGAAAGGAGATTTCACCATGTCTTGAACTTACCCATCGATACCTTGGCAAAGACCGCCCGACAATTACATAAAGGTCGAGCATTTCTGATCGGTGTTTACACTCACTCTTTGTGGGGAACTGATAGAATGATTTCGACAGGCTACAGCTATTCACGGTGTCACTGCCACGTGCCGGTATGTGAGCGTTTCTCCATCCGCTAAATAATTGGCAGTGATTGTATGCACAGAAAATGGTGCAAAGCATCATACGCGCCCAACAACCTCCAAAATATTATTTCATTGATTTCGGTCGTCTCATCGCTATGACCCCTCTGATACCGATCCCAGGGAGGTGCCGATTTGGGGCGGCGACAAGGAAGTACCAGAGTTTCAGAATTCAAACGAGCCTTGTAATCCGTTCCCAACTGACGTCTTCTATATCGGAAATGCCATCCGGAAAGACTTTATCGAGGTCAGTCAGCCTTCATTATATTTCCCTCGTCCAATCCGTGACCACACTTGACAGACAAAGATCGGCTTCGAGTTCATGGAACACTTGGTGTTTGACATGGTACAAGCCGATCCGGGTCACCGACCTAACGCGGATGAAGTGGTCGCTCGATTCGACAAGATATGCGCTAGCCTGAGCAACTGGAAATTGCGCTCTCGTGTCGTGGATAGGGAGGAAGAAAAGATCGAACGAGTCACGCGGTCCGTTTCTCACTGGGCACGACGGATTGGGTTTGTCGCCAGGGGTGTTCCGGCTGTGCCTACCCCGGCATCCTAGGTTTCATGTTTCGTTGCCGATGCTTATGCACTTGCGAGCTTTTGTTCTGACAAAAGAGTTCTGAGAGGCCGTACTGCTTGTAAGTTTTTCAATACCACCGAGAATCTGAATCACCGCGAGAGTATCCCAGGCGTCGGGTGACTAATCGAGTGTATCGTGAACTTGCTGGAAGGACACTTTGCGAGTCTGATTTGAGATACAAGTAGTGGTCCAGTTGTGCTGGTATCGAGAGTACACGGCGCGGCAAGCAGTCATGACGCGTGTGCATGTTCCGAAGGAATCATAAAAATACTTCCGACCGGCTCCTCTGCACGGCTCGCTCATCCCTCTTACCAAGTAACTCTCTCCATGGCCACCGTCAAACTCGCTACCCTCGCCATCCGTGTAAAGTCCACCTCCTCCGATACTTTCTTCCCGTCTGACTGACCACTACCCAAACACAACCCGACGCCCCCGCAACGCTACGCAGACCATCGCCAAACCCATCTCTGCACAGCTCAAGAACCAAGCGAAACAGTACGTCGTTTGTCCTCGTCGTCCAACAGCATGAATGACACCGCACGTCCACCTTTACACTTCCCTACGCACCACCACACCACCCGGACCCCCCCTTCCCTAACACACACACGCACGCGTGCCAAAAAAGACACGAAGCCTTCCGCACCATCTGCGTCTCCCTCGCTCAAAAGATGCACACCGCCGAAATCTCCCTCCGGACCAACATCCTCGGTGAACCCGCGCGTCACAACATCCGACCCTTGTCCGAGACCAAGTACGTCCCCCCTCCCCCCCCTTCACGTGACGTTTCTCGTTCATTCTCACCCACCCTACTCCATCCCAAACAGAGCCATCGAAAACGGCGCCAACACCCTCGCTGAATCCTTTCTCTTCGGCGTCGCCGCTGCCCTCATCCTCGGCGAATCCTACCGGACGTCCTCCAAACAATCTAGACGTCGCGACGACGTCGACGAGAAACTCGAGGGTCTCCTCAACGCCGTCGAGAAGCTGCAAGAGGGAAAGAAGGACGTCGAGAGCACGTTGGAGAAGACGAGGGAGGAGGTCGTGGCGGAACGGAGGAGGCGGGAGGCATTGGAGAGGGTCGTGGAGAGATTGGTGGGGGTGGGTGCAAGACCAGGAGGGGGAGATGCGTCAGTGTGGAACGGGACACCGTTGAGTGCGCCGAGAGTGGGGATTGTACGCGACTCGGATAATCATTCAACCTCCCCTTCGTCATGACCGGCGAGTGTATTTATCCAATCTACGGTGTATTTATTGACTTCTAGACGGTGACGACTAGGTTATGCTACATGTCCAAGGAAATGCAAAGTACTTGTAATAAGTGCCACAATAAATACCTCTCACTGGGAATGGGTCATTTACATGATCAAGCATCCCTCCTCACACAATCTCTCCACCCATTGTGCCACACCCCCCTTCCCACCACGCACTCCATCCGCCCTCCGAGTGACCCCCGTCCAGTCAATCGCCCCGCCCACTCTCCTCACCTCGATCGTCACCTCCTTCTCGCCACTCACCGGAGCCGTATAAAACCACCGTAACATCTGCTCACCCTCATCCAACTCCACCATTCCCTCCGACGCCTTGACCTCTAATGCATACCCTTCCGTCTCTAGTCTCTCCCCCTTGCCAGACTTCAGCGATTTCGGCGTCACAAGCAACGTGTCCGTCGACCCACTCCTATTCCGTCCCTCGGGCACACCCATATCCCCATCCCTCTCCGCGTCTTCCAACTCGACCCGCTGCTCACGCGCCCGAAGAGCGACAGACCGCTCAACACACCTCTCCGAGGCAAAATGCACCAATGGGATAAAGATTTCCGTCGGAAGCACACCCCCGCCCTTGCCGTCCTCATCCCCATCCTTGTCCAAACCCTCCTCACCCTCACCCTCTCCATCCGTCACCATCACCGTCTGTGGTACATCCCCCGGCGTGACGCGAACCTTGACCTTCAACGACGCCTTACCGATGTCAAACTGAATATCCACGGGCGTCCCGACGACCTTGGCAGGATACGGCCGACAAAAGGCGCGTACCGCACGTGTACCTTCCCGCAGGAACCTCAACAACTCGTGTAACGGCACCGACTTGGCAGTAAAAGACGACCGCGCAGTCACGTAAGGCGACGACGGGACAGGCAGCGTCGCCAACGACACGCTCGATGTTCGTGCCGACGATAGCGACCCAGCCGCTCTGAGATGGCCTCCTGCCCTCCCCGGCATGTCGTCCTCGCTCCACAGACTCAAATCCTCATTGTTCCACCCATCCCCCCACATATGGCTGTTATCCGGACAATACGTCCACACTGTATAGCTCAACCCGTTCGGCCCATCTGCCGCGTTCAAACTCGCGTCCAGCGCTCGCTCCTGCGTCGAATAATCTCCGTAACCCTTGCGCGTCGGATCGTACGCCTTCTTGTCGTCCAGATCCATCGGCGTCCCAATTTCGCCGATGATAGTCGGATACCGGCGCGGCCCCGGAACGTCCGCACCAAGTTGGACACCGTCCGACTTTAGCAAACCAAGTTGACTCTGAAAGCTCGCGCGGATCGCCCTCTCTCCAAACTTGGCCGCGAAAACCGGATTGCTATACTTGCCTCTGATAACGCCCAGCGCGTCCGCGTTGATCAAGTTCCAATGACACGTGATGAGTGTGAGACCGTCGTAATAGTGAGTCGAGTGGCATCCGCGTCCTTGGAGTAACGATTCCGGGATTGCGGGGGGGATGGCAAAGACGGGAGCTTGAACGAACGCGATGGCGTTTGTGTGGGCGGCGCGGATGCGAGTGATGTAGTCGGTCAGGTGGTGCAGAAAGAAGTCTTCGAGAAAGTTCACTGGCACGGGGTTGGGGTCGCCGGTGGAGGAAGGGTAGTAACGGAAATAATGGGGTTGTAGCAAGGAACAGGAGCGAGGATCCCAGACGCCATGGAGAGCCCATACACACGTCCCCAGCGTCCATTCACTCGATCGTTTCCAACCCCACGTGGGATGCACGCCGTTTGGCTCGCTGCTGGGATCCGCCCATATGCGAATACCCTTTGGATCGACCGTGACAGTTCCGCTGCGCGCCGATCCAAACGAACTAAAGGTATAGTTGTCCAACGTCTGCGCGACACCCATACCTAGCGTGAACGATTGTAGCGGGGTCGGCACGGTCCCCTTTTTCAGCGCCGCTCCTTGCTTTGTCGGATACACGCTCAGATCCTCGTACCCAATGAACCCCGGGGAAGGTTCGTTCATGTTATCCCAGCCAATAACGACGTCATCCAGTAATCCCCCCGCGTCGCGAATCCGATCTGCGAATACCCCAAAGGCCTGTATGAAATGGGACTGAAGGTAATCTTGAATGTTGACGCCATCAATGATGCATTTAGGGGCAAAGGTGTTCCCGCCGAAAAAGAGGGCAAAGAGAGTTTGGGAGGCAAGACGACCGTAGTTGGTGGACCAGATCATGGTAGGGAGGGCGGCGGGATCGGGGGTGTTGGAAGAGGAGCTCGAGTATTCGCAGTGTACGATCGCAGCTTGGGTTGCAGTGAAGGCTTCTGGGTCGATACCACATGCGGGGAGGGTCCAATACGGAGCGCCAGAGCCGCCTGAGAAACGTGACCACTAAAAAGGAGCGGTCAGGGACGAGCGGGGTGGAGACAGAACGGACGCATACACTGTCTTGATGCGGGTCCAAATAAACTTTGAACCCGTATTCTTTGCATTTATTAAGAACGCGAATAGTATAGTCCATAAAATCGTAATCGTAACGTCCGCTAGCCACGCAGAAACGTTGAGAACGAGTACGACGGGTGTAGCGTGGAGAGCCCAAAAAAAAAAAAAAAAAAAGTGCTCACGGTCCCTCGTGTTCGAGTGCTTCCCATGTAATGGGATACCGAAGCACGTTGAATCCCCATCCTCTGAGACGGCTTAAATGCGTGTCTGCAGAACCATCGTCGAGATCAAAGGGGCGACCGAGAAAACTCTGTCCGCCGGCCTGTGCGGACGACCAAAAGTCGTCGAGAACGTGGGAGTGTTGGCCGAGGGGTGCTTTGGAGGACCCAGCGAGGTTCACGCCGCGCAACAACAGCGTGCGGCCGTTCGTATCGACGAACTGACCGTTAAAGGTGTATAAATAGTCCTTTGAAGGCGGTTGGCCTGTGGCCGGGAATGTTTCAAGTGCCTGGGGCATGTCGTCGTCGTCGTCGTCGTCGTCTTGGTGCGTTTGTACGTCGAGGTGACGAAGCAAAAAGAGATAGGCGAGTCCCGGAAGCAGTATTAAATGATACATGAATCGTACCACTTCGACCCTGCCTGAAATGGCACGTCTACACCCAACAGGTCACCTGGCATTTTGCAGTGTTTGATCGGGTGCAATAATGCCCCGGGTGTGCTATATTTAGTCGGGACCAGTAAATTGTACGAGTTTCGACATCGACTACTTCAAGTGGTCCAAGTGACCTCTGAGATCTGAATTCGGAGCCGCACGTATCCATACTACCGGGACACTGTCTGCATCAGCTACTCAAAACCGTCGGGATACCGGCAAGCTTCATCTTGACACCAATCTCGAACAGATAATCCAGGCACTGATGAAAAACCAGAAAGAAACTCTATCAGCTTCATAGAATTCAGTATGACACACTTGCCTCGGTCTGCGTTTTCGCCTTCTGCCAGTCATCCCCTGTCAAATCGACCGTCAGACCTCCTCTTTCCCCCACACTCACGGGCGTGGGACGTACCCCACACGTAGATCCCATGCCTCCTCACGAGGATAGCCGCAGCGTCTGGGCATTTCTCCATCGCTGCTGCCATGCTATCCGTCAGATCTTCTTCAAACGGGGTATTGGGAATGATTGGGACGCGCAGGGTATCCAAGTACGACATGGCCTGACCATTTCCGCCAATCCGAACACCCTTGATCATCTACCCAACATTCATCAGACGGAGTCCCTACAAAGCCGCGCGTCCCCTACCTCCTATATCAGACAAAAAAAAAACATCATCATCATCATCAGGTCGATCGCGACCGCGATGGCCGCGGGACCCAAACCCTACCTGATGCGAAATCTCGAAAAAGTCCCCCTCCCACAACAACGTCGCCATCACCGCATTTTGCGAATGCGTATGAATACAACTCCCCGCGTTCCGCTTATCGAACGCGTTCCAAAACAGCGGCGTGCATGCCGACTCCTTGAGGTTCAGTTTCGGACGACGGAGAAAGACGCGATCGGTGTGAGGCGAGGGGGCGGGTTGCGGGTAGGGCAGGACGAACATGTGTCCGGGTTCGATACGTTCTTTCTGAACGCCAGACGGCGCGATGTAGACTTTGTCTCTGCCAGTTATACGTACAGATCAGTGGAAACAAACGGAAAAGTCGAAGAACGAGGCCTACCCAACCCGGATACAGATCCCACCCCCCGTCCCGGTAACCCACCCGAGCCTGTAAAACCCAGCACACAGCTCTGGGATGAGATTCGCGGGCTATCCATCGACGCGCATCAGTAGAATCGTCTGCGAGAAAAGCAAAAACGTTACGTGGAGGGGATCAGTCGAGATCACGAGCGCTTCAGCCTCGCCGCTGGACATGTCGAACCTAGACGGACAAGTCGTCGCGTTATCGGCTGGGGTCGATAGACCGGATACCACTGGGGGGTCCATTTCCTGTTATGATCAAGTCAACCCCCCGGGCAGAGCAGATGTGACCCCGAGTGTCCAATCCTGCTCAATCTCCACCCCCTGCCACCCATCCCCATACAAGACAGCCTCACGTGCATACTTGACCCGTTCGAGGACGTCCAAGACGGACAAACATGTTCAGATTCATGTCATGGTGGTGGTCATATTTGACAACGATATGACGGTGAAACGTCGGGAAAGGTCCTAGCGCAGTACAACACAGTATATTCAACGTACACGACCTCACGTTTGATTTTTTATCTAGGTCAATGCGCTGTCACGTTGCAGGGACCGCACCTAACCTCTCCAATAGTTTGGCTTGACGAACGGCATCGGCGTCACGACCGCCTTTCGCAATTTATTCCGAACATCAACCTCGACTTCGGTGCCTTTTTTGTGCCACCCCGACGCTACGTATGCCATGGCGATGTTCTTTCCCAGAGTAGGTGACGGGATACCCGACGTCACCATTCCTATATTAAAAAAAGGGACACGCTAGATGAGACAAATCCAAAACGCGCGTGGGTGAAACACGAACCGATGCTTTCCGTCTTCGACGGCACATATACCTGTGCACCCTCTACGCGAAAAAAAAAAAAAAAAGCGCAATCAGCACACTCATCGTCACATCACGGATGACCAGCGGAACTGACGCCTGGCAGGAGCCCCTTCGACGATCAACCCTACTCGGCGCCTCGGAGGTCCTTCTTTCAGATGCTTTAGCACGTGTACCGCACCGATAAAACCGCCGGCTTCTCTGCGTTCCTTCCCTATAGAACGCGACATGGACATAGACATCGTTCGCGTATCAATGCGTGGACGCCGCCAGAAGCCAGATACACACCGATCAACCACGTCAGACCCGCCTCCACCGGTGACGTGTTATCATCGATATCGTTCCCGTATAGACATAGGCCGGCTTCCAGGCGTAGACTGTCCCGTGCCCCTAGACCGGCGAGCTGGACGGGGGACCTGGCGAGGATACGTGTCACCTCGACCGTTTGTGACGGTGGGATGGATATCTGACAAGCGTTTCGTCGACAGCGTCACTTTAAGTGGACGTACATCCAACAGTTACCTCAAAGCCGTCTTCGCCGGTGTAACCACCCCGTGCGACGTGGAGATTGAATCCTTCGATAGGGACATAGGCCGATTTACCAAATGTCAACCCCTTCAGATCGAAAGAGGTGAGTCCCTGTAGGTACCGTGCGGCTTGGGGACCTGAGTGTATCGACATGAATGGCACAGACGCGAAGCGGACATGAGGCGACAAATGTGAGAGGGAAAGCCACAACGCACCTTGCAACGCAACCAAACCCCAATTCTCCAATACTTCATGCTCTACAGGTCCCGCTCTTGCCTGTTCGCTCGCGTTCCACTCGGCTAATTTGCCGCGGAACCACGCTAGGTCTTTATCCCGCGTACCTGCATTCGTGACGACATAAAAGGCATCATCGGAATGCTTGGTGATCATGGTATCATCGATAATACCACCGTGCTCGTTGAGGAGCACAGAGAGCGTCGAGGAGTAGGGTGTGAGTGTCGAGAGTGACGACGGCGTGAGCCATTCAAGAAAGGCAGTTACAGTTGGACCACGGAAGCTAGATTCGATTTGTTTCATCACAATGGTTCAGTTCATCCGCGGCAAGCCCGAGGAAGCATGTGATAATACGAAACACGATTTGGCGTACTTTGACTGGACCATGTGTCCGACGTCGAACAATCCAACACTGCTACGGACGTGTGTGTGACTGGCGACTGCAAAAAGTCATTTGGTGGTCAGGGACACGAAACCTGCTAGGCAGCAAGTCTCGCGACCAACCTTGACCGACAGACCCGTAAGAGAGCGGCATCGAGTGTCCCGCAAACGGGACCATCTTGGCACCACGCTCGACGTGAAAGTCATAAAGAGCTGTCTTTCGAAGCTACGTGTGACTCGGGTTGAGAAAAAAATGGGGGTTTCGTCTGAGGAGAGACTCGCCGTTTCGCTGGACGTCGCGACGCCCCTGGTTAAAGATTGGGTTCGGAGCCAAGCCAGCGCATGACGAGAAGATGCGGATGCGAAGAGACGTCCCGAAAATTGAGTCGCTAACATCATGCTAGTCGTGGAAGGACCTGCAAAATTGCCAGAACTCGTTTCCGTGCCATCCCGCCATCCCCACAGGTCGATATGCCGTGACCGGAGTCACCGGATGTAGCTACTGTTTAGGTACAGTACAGGAAGGTTGTTGCCACTGGACGACGTGCATATCTCCAGTGACATTCCTCGAGTATACTTTTTTTAAAACCATTCCACCACAAGAGCATCTTGAAACCCACCCTTTGGTCCTCCCGACTTGGAACCGTGCAACAGCTTTTTGTCTCACTTCCTTATCTTGTCCCCCGAATCTGACGGACCAAAGGCAGTAACGGATGAACGTCAAGATCAGCACCACTGGCTTGCGTCTTACGTCGACGCTTGCTCAAACCAGACGCCCTGCACCACATGTTGTCGGTTATAATTCCAAAAAGAAAAAAGTTTTGGACACCGACGTAAGTGCTCGGTGTGACAGAACACCAGTGCGACGTTCCCATCTCGACAATGCAGCATAACTGCAAACTCTGCGACCCATTTCAATCGATTCACCCACCACGTTCTCGGGCGATTCGCTTGGTCCCTGTGAACCATGACTACATGCAGGGGTCAAATGCTGGTCACTTGACAACTCATCACAATTCACAAAATGTGAATGCACAGCGCGGCTCAACCGGATCCAGTGGGTTTCGTCATTCAACGTTCATTGATAAATTGAACGATAAATCATCGGGTACGTACGATTTATAAGGACCCACGAGTTCCGCTCTCTCAATCAACGTCTCCAGAGGTCTTGCTCGGATGGCATCGCTGAGGCGTCCTGATCCAGGAATCCTCCAATCTCCCACCAACGGTGTGTGCGTGTGTGAAATATCTCAGGTATTCTATCCTTCTCCATCTTTCCCCGTCGCTTCATTCTACCCTCGCTCCTAGCTCCAATCCCCACCAATGGACTCGGAGCTTACGCTCGTGAGCTCCGCCTCACCCACACCCTACTTTTTGAGCTCGACAGACCTCACGGACGCAGTGATCTTTGCCCATCCCGGCGTACCCCTCTACAGGGTTACCAGCGACACCAAATGCATCAAGGTCTGTGGCGGGACCGCCCTCAACCACGTCATCGCCATCGTTCACCGCCGAGGCCTCTTCTCTGACACGATATCTTTTCCACAACGACATGGCAATGGCACTGGAGTGCAGATGAGCCTCCATCGATGGATCAAACGGTCCAAGACATCTGATGGAGCGTGAGTAGGCCGTCTTGTGCCTCATCGCGTGGTCACGTTCACCTACTGGCGTATCTCCACAGACCCATATTCACGCTCGACACCGACTATGGACCGTACGTCTGGAAGATAGTTTCGAGAAATCGACACAAGGTACGCCGGATGACATGATTCGTGCGACATGTCTGTTTGACTGATTATCTCGCTGGTGCTTCCCCAACCCCACTCCACGCACACCGTCTGCGTTTGCGCACCTACACTCATCGTCCTACCCAGGTATTTGCAACTTACGATCTCGAGAACCCTGTCGCGTCGTGTTTCCTTCATCGATCTCTCTCAGTGGGAGAACCTGCGTTCGTCCTAGAATCCACAGGTGAACCACTCCGAGACGACATCGTCATCTCCTACATCGTCCAACGACACCGCTTGCGGATGGAGAACAAGGCCGTAGATCTCTTCGTCGGTCCCAACTAGCACCTCTGGACTCTCACTATCCTTGGTCGTTCTGCATCGGGGTTTCTTCTATCTGTCCATGTATTTTTTTTCTCTCTAAATTATTATTCTGGATGACACTAGGTAGCGTTTTAATGGAATGTGTTTGGGCGCGCGGATGTGAAACAAGATCGATTGATGATCATCGATGCTCGCGTCAGCCAGGGCACCTTTCATACCTTGCAGGGAAGGATATGTATATGTACGTGGACATGGCGGTTCTACCATTCAGCGGCTCCCCACTGTTTTCCTGTGCCGTCTTTAGCTCAACTGCGATACGACCTTGGGTACTAGGGTCACGGTCCGTTCCTGGCAGTCCTCCTTGTCGCCCTTGCAATGCGTCACCCGTCATGATTGGGTCCACCTAAATAACGTGGGGAGCGCGACTCAGATCACGCAACGACAACGTACGAAAGACAAGTCACGCCTATACATATCACGTATCGTTATCCCCAAATATCCAAGTCCCGTCACCTGCAGATTAGTAGGCTGCCCACAACTGTTACCGTAGATCGAACTCGGCACGTTTTACCAGGCGTACTACTTGCAAAAATGTCTGGCGCGCGTTGCATATGCCTCGACAAAGTCTGCCAATTCAGAACACATTCTGGACGAGACGGGAGACAAGCACGCGTCCGTCCGTCGTCCAAGCGAGGCTGGGAAATTGAACCTGGAGCACGAAGTCAAGCACCTCGATCCCATGGAGCTATTCTCACAAAATCGTATACGTAGCCAGGTACTTGTGGGCATGATTTTTATGTCCTCCGTGCGGTCGAGACAGTCCAAGGGCGCACCGGCAGGTTGAGCAGATAGTCGAGATCTTGTGTCGTCCGGACTGTCGCCCAACGATGTTGGAATGTGACATAATGGATGGACGTCGACCCTTGCCGACATACTCAAACGTGCGTTTTTTTTTTTTTGTCTGCTTCAAAAACTAAACAAGCTCGTAGCCGATACATTCGTGCACAGTATGCTGATCTTGAAGTGCCGCATTCAAAAAGGAAGGACTGTTGTAAAACCATTCAAGACATTGTAATGACGCTTTCGCGCAACACGATCAGCGCCGGTAACGCGTTTCATGTCGGTGATCATGACATGTAAACGATAATACTATGAGATCGTGCTAATGGGACCTTCGTTTTTACAGTTCTATCACGTTGACATCCCCGTCGTTCACTTGGTAGTTGCACAGCAATATTAATGAAAGCGCCACGGCCCCAGAGGGGAGGCAAGAAGGAGTCGAGTATCCACTCGAGCTCAGTACTCAGGGATCGGATCGATGCAGACAAGTAGGCTGGGTTAATCCGAGTCCTCCGAGGATCAGTGGCACACAATGAACAATGGACCCTTGCATACTATATGTATTAGCGAACCTGAGCGCGAGCAATGAACCCCACCGCCGGGCGGCTCGCCCATGGCAGATATGTAAACTCTAAACTCCGGAACGTTATCTGATACAATCGAGTCTGATTTAAAACGTTGCGCATGGCGCTTATTTTATTTTATTTTTTCGGGAATCTTGTCGTGTTCCTCGATGGCCAGTGTAGCGTCGGACACTCGCAGTCACGGTGACTTGTCCCCCCGAGCCTAAAGGCTCCGTATCGCGTGGAATGGACTGTAATAAAATGACTAGAGAAATGGATCAGAAAAATAGTTCCCGGATGCGGCTGCGCTGGGATTGCGCGGGGGATGTCGTCCCCATGAACAGCAATACATTCGGACCCGGGGGTGATAGGGATAGGGACATTGCCCAATCATAGCAAGAAAGGAACTCGAGGGTGGCGAACATTTTGGGTTGCAGTATACCCAAAAGCAGCACAATTCCTGAACAATAGTAAAAAAAAGGTGGAGGCTGGCCTCGCCAAGTGCAGTCTCGACTTTCAGATCAGTGTGGGGATCCACAAAGAGGGTCTCAGGGCAAGGCAACTGCTGCGCATGCCGAGACCGGGAAAAAGAATGCGGGAGTGGGACATGGCAGGCTCAGGGATACACACAAATGATCAAATCGAGGGTTCGAGTACAGAAAAATCGGGCACCAGCAAAAGAGAGATACGTATATTTCCCAAGATACATGGTGTTTTCGGTGGTCGTGATCGTATGCCTTATGACCGATTGTCCTGTACTTGGGGGAGGGAGACGACTTAACAAACAAATCGGTCTGGTCTGGGACCAAGGCAGAGGAGGGTAAGCCTACACAGACAGGAGGGAGCAAGCATACCTTGAAGGCGATTGCTACTATACTGCGTAGCAGGAACGTACCGCTGGGCAGCGCAACGTCATGTCCGTGGCCAAGAGTCAAGGCCGCGGGCTTGGCAAGCGCAACCCCTGGTCCATGATCAAAGTAATGTATTTGAGGGCGGGTCATCACGAACGAACGTAAGATGTTCGGGTCAACTTTTGTCGGCGAGCTAAAGTAGCTTCTGTAAACTGGGTATGGTCCTGACTGGTCCTGACCATCGGCTACTGTCGGTTAACGCTAGCCGTTTCACTGAAGTAGCAGGCGTGGTTACTACAGCGTTGGTCGTGATCGCGACGGTCGACGAGAAAAGGCACATCGCAAACGAGCTGCCGGGTGGGGGCAGGGGCTCAACGTTCAACTCTGTTGCGATGGATATTTTAGGGCACAAGTATATCACGAATCGATGAGACTGATTCAGTGTTGCAGGCGAGTATACAGTCCGGTGGGAAGCGTTACTGTACCTAGACGAAAAGATGAGTATCGTTAGGATTACGATCACGTACCGCCAGGTATTGGTACGCTCCAAGGGAGCCGGCGCAAGAGCAAACCGGACCCAAGTCGCACCAGGGTTTTGATAAGGATGATGGGTCAAGTCACAGTTCACGATGACCCTGGAGGTAAAGCGTGAGATTGAGCTCTCTGGCGAGCCCACCTAATAGACCTAAGTGGTTGCTGGCAGTTCCATCACTTGACGAGATCGTCGTCATCGAACAAGAGCAGTGTTGTACGTACGACGGGAAAGAGGTTGGGGAATGGAAACGTTGAACCGATATGGTTCTGACAAACTGCACTATGTATTTTCTTTTTTCTCACAACCGAGACATGTCACTGCTCCCGAGCCCCCAGACTCAGATCAAGACGCGCTCGATGAGTGCTCAATGAGGAGTTTCAGGGAATTCAGTATCGTACAAGGGTGCTTTGGTCCAATCAGAGTCCTCGCTAAGCCCTCGCGTAGCTTCAGAAACGCAACGTAACCACTGCTTTCTCTTGATATGGTCTACATCGCCTTCGACGCCCACTCTCCAGCCTATCGGCGGATCAGCTCGCTTTTCATTGAATTGTCTCAACCACCGCCGATGATCACCACCAAACCATCGATGTCCACGTCTGTCCTCACTCTGATGCTAGCGCTCCATGCTGACGTGTTGTTCCAAGGGGGCCTCGAAACGATTCTAACTTGGCTTCGCTCATGTTCACGTCTCCTCCGTTTCATACTGTTCACAATGTCAAAGAGACACTTGGCCTCCGCCGTATTAGTGCGAATATCTCCCCTGGGATGCATCCAGTCTCGCGAGGTTGATACATACACCCTCGACGCCAGTCAGACTGACGACAGCGTCGGGACAGACCAGAATCCATGTCCGGGAGAGCATAGCAGTTGCGATTATCGTCGGTTCGACAGATGTATCATGTGGGCCATAGTAGCATGGACGAGGTGGGACAAACCGGCCTGTGCTATTCCTCGACACGATGAGCGAAGCGGCAGCGCAGGCTCACGACCAAGGGCAACCGCCGCTCTCCCATACTCACTCAATCATGCACTCGCCCAACACGAGAATGGAAGTTTCTGTTGATAAGCTACGCGTCGCAAAACGCACGGTTGCATACGCACGGACCGCCCTTGGTATGCATAGTCCACAATCGAACATGAGCACGGCTTGGGGTCAAGTCCGGGCTTGAGGTTCCCCGACGCACAAGTTGGCAATTAGCTCTCCTTGCTTTCATATAGGTACTAGGTGTGTGTAGTATGAACGGGAAGAAAACCTCTACCCCAATACCGACCCAAGACTCACATACTGGTATTCGGTGTGGGTTATGTCGCGGAGACAATCTTCTGATTCTGAGGAGTCCACGGTGGTCTCGTATGGGTCAGGATTTTGGTCCTGACCAGGTTCTCAGCTAATTTCTGTGGTTGGTCGAGTCGCGTTAACCCTACTACTGTGCCCTTGATTCCTTGCGTGCAGTCCACCGAAGTGATCGCTTTACCATGCCTGCGAGCAATTGTTTTCCAGCTGTGTATTTTCTGTTAAATCTGGAAACGTTGACTTCGGCGTGGTCGATACATAACCCTTCGATCATCTCGCCCAATCTCGCTCGCGCGTCAGAGCAACCCACCGCGCTGGGGAGGGAGATAAAGCGTGCCTGGATGTCACTGTGGCGCGAGGCAATGTCGGTCCGGCACGTCCGGGCGACTTCTTCATCATCGCAGCCCCGCAACACGACGATCACGGGACACATCTGTCCACCCGCAATGTCATAGAACGTCCTCAGCGCATCAACGTCTGTTGGCGGGATGTGGGAACCGAGCACAGTGGAGGTGTAGAAGACGAGTAGCCCCACACCGCCTCCAATGTCCTCCAACATTCTACTCGTGCCAGTGGGCGTCTGCAAGGCATGCCTGTTCATCCGAACAAATTCGTACCGCCCATCACCTATCCGGGCTGTAAATCTCTCCCACACAGCGGTAGTTCCCGGCGAGAACTCGACGAGAGTGTCTGCGGCCAAGTCGCAGACGATCACCTTCCGTATAGTTGTGGCAGTTCCCGGCTTTCCTGTAGAAGACGTCCTGCGGAAGGCAGTGTGGAACTCGGGTAAGACCCTGGATACAGATAACGGATCGGCTTTCCAAGCTGGGAGCTTGGCGTATCTGACCACGAGCTCGCGTAGACGCCTCTGGGAATCAGAGCGCCGTTGCTGTATGACCGCACCATCCTCTGAATTGGCACCGACT
>JBBPQE010000541.1:0-16775 GCA_038092335.1 Boletus vinaceobasis
TCCCTTCTCATTCCAGGATTTTCGCGTGAGGGTGCTAGTCGCAACGAACCACCGTGGACGACACGACGGATCGGCGCCAAGCCATCGGGCTGCCGCCGGCCACCTACCCTGTGATTGCGGGAATTCGTGAAGGCGCCTTGTGCAAGAAGTGTCGTAGCCATGAGGCCCTGGAGGACGCAATCAAACCAGGATACGGCGCTTGTCCCCTCTGCAGTTCTTCCCACGCTTCTGCTTGTTGGCAGCCTTCCCTGAAAGTCCCACTCAGCGCCCTGCGGCCTTTCTCCTCTTGCCTGAGTCGTTGGTGTTTCCATGGGCTTGCTCAAAAATTGATTTTACTGTCAAAGACAATAGCAAGGTGGTTCTGAATTGTGCTGATCCAGGCCATCTACAGCTTGCAAATCGTCTCGGACTGCAAGGGAAGTTGTATGCCCGGCTTGACCATGGAGCTCAGAGATATCTCTTCACGAGGTGTAAGGGTCAAAGGAGTTACATTTTTGTGGCTGCTGTCATCGATACTCGACTTGCAGGTTAACGTCGATGAACACAGACACACCCATTACACGGCGCGCGTCTTCTCTGACTCGTCAATACAGACAGCGTGGTGCACCACAGGAAGACCGGCTGTAGCTGCCGCTTTTCGGTCATCTTGACCTAACATCCTTGCCATCGAACAACCTGTTTTCACCAAGCGTGCAAGTCAACCAGCTAATCTCAGATATGATGCCTCCAAGTATACTGGCTCAAGGAAATGAAGATACGAATCAGAGAACTCACCGACCAGAGACTGTTCATTGAGGGCAGAACATCACGGTAAGAAGGGTAGGCAGGCTCCGTGACGGGGAAGAACCCAGCGCTCGCAGCAAACGTCGAGTTAAAACCAAATATGAATCTGCCCCGCGAAGTGAGATTGCACCAGCCGATAATAACGTGCGTGATCGTTACCTCACACCAGCAAACAGCTCAACCGATTGACTGGTAGTTTGGACCGTAGCAGTTATTATCCACGACGAGCCACCGCCCGGGGTCGTCAATCATATACGGAAAAAAAGGGACACGCTGCGAGCGATCCAGTATTCTAGGAACTGTGTTGGACAAGCTATGATCGAGCTCGTCACCAGACAGGGAACAGCCTACCTTTGAACCAGATGGGTAACGGTAGAAAGCAGTCTTCCATTGCGTCAAGGACTGCAGGCCATCTGATCAAACCTTGCGTTGATTATTCGTCTTATAGGCGAAATAAATATGAACGGACTCATACCTGTTCCGATTAGTGCATGTTATCTCATAATTACCTAGGATTAGACAAATGGTCGGATAATTAACAGCTCGTTCGACCAGCTCCAGCTCCCGTGGTTTTTGTCAACTTTGAGGGGAACAGAACCACCAGTGGGACAAAAATCCCCAGCTACCGTTTACCGAAACTCGTGCCTCGACCGGACCGAAGAAACCTCAAGCTGAAGCTCACTTCCGGCTGCAATTAGCTTTCTGACGTGTCTCTTGTTCTTTTTCCCTCTCCTTACCAGACGGACATCCGCGGAACCCTGACTCGTTGGAAAACAAAAACCACAACCTGCGCGGATGGGCACATGGTACGTGTCCGTTCGTCTGCCGCTTGAATTGGCGCTTCAGACGCGAGGGGGGACGTTGAAATTCAGGAGTGTATGTGGCCTTAGTCGCTAGCCTCCCCAAACCAGATCTAAAACTTCGAGATCAGAAGACAGCCGTTCCAATCCTACGAATATTCAATCACGGATTCGGAGGAACTCGGATACGTGATCAACACGCGTTCAAGAAGTCTTCTTGGACTCGTACGCGAGGTGTCCGGTAACGGAACGCGCGGTTATCGGCACTGATTTCGAATGGGACGGGCTGCCCGGGTGAGAAGGTCCCTTAGGTTTCAGTAAACCAGCAAGACTCGTGGCTGGCCAGGGCCTTGATGCCACTCATCGCCCATCATCTTCATTCTGCGAACCGGTTCGTTCTTTTCTAATAGGGCGCAGGGAAAGTGATTACAGCTGACACGGCACGAATAGATGCGTCGAGCCCAAGTGTCGCATCATAGTTTACGATCAATTGGAACCCACTCGGAGATGACTCGAGTCCAAACGGATCGGAGGAACGACGCGATGCCTTTTACAAATGAGCTGGCACATCCACCATTATACGGCACAGATAGGATACGCGCGTTGAAGACCCTGCTGCGAATAAATGCTTTACTACGAAGAATATTTCTTCTCTGTTGCTGGCATCCCCTATACTCCATCATAGCCATCCATGAGTTCCCTCTCTACCGTGCTCATCTTTACATATGCAGAGTATGGCCAAGCCAATGTTAACCTCGCGACCGCATACGAACTCGCCCTTGCAGGCGCGAACGTCTGCATTGCATCTTTTGCACCGCTCAAAACTCGCGTCTCGCGCATTCAGGAGCTCGTCGTCCGCCACGCCTCGCGCTCCGGTGGTAGACTCACGGGCTCCGTTAGCTTCCACGAATGCAAGAGAATTGCACCGCTTGAAGCTCTCAGGAAGAGGAATACAAAATATGTCACCTTCTCGCACTCTTCCGGTGTGTTGGGTGCTGTAGAAAGTTACTCGGTGCTAGATGTCGCGATATATCCCTATGGCCGAGAGGAATATCTCGCGACTATTAAAGATTGCAGGGAGATCATCGCCACGATTAAACCAAATGCGGTGGTGGTAGATCTCCTTTTCACTTCTGCACTGGACGCCTGTAAACTTGTAGGCCAAACGTTTATGGGTATGTCGCCGGGTGCCATCAAGGATCTGGCGGTCGCCCCACAGCACTGGAAATATCCCGCGTTCGTCGTGAATTTCTTCCCACTATTTCACGGCAACTCATCATCTGCATATTTACCCAGTTTGTCGTCTGGATTTCCGTTTCCCCTCAAGTGGTGGCAGATTCCCCTCAACATCTATCACCACATTCGACTCGCTATACGACTGACACTCCAACTTCAAGCTATCCGTAGGTCCCTTGGGTTCAACTCAACTTTGGCGCCCTCGGCAACCAACCTTCCAGTGGGGTAACGAAAATCTGTTCTGCACTCGCTGAAACCGATTTCCCTTTTGCGGTCATCCCCGAGGAGATACACCCATGCGGTCCCATCATCATGCCCTTTGACCCCCTGGAGGAGACCGACCCAGCATTAATGAAGTGGCTGGATAACGGACCAACCGTAATGGTTAACCTAGGATCGCACGTGACTTCCGACGAGAGGGCCACGAGAGAGATGGCGGGTGCATTCCGTACAGTGCTAGATTATCACGACCGAAAAGGCACTGACAAGATCCAGGTGCTCTGGAAGCTCAAGACAAGTGGCGACATTCCACCAAGGGTCGGCGACACCACCGGCAAGGACATCAATGACGGCAGGGTAACGGGTGTTGCCTTGGTTGGCGGCAGAGCCGGTCTCGGTATGACAACATCCGAACGTGGTTTGTACGGTTCACCACGCAAGGGCGCATTCGTTTTTTGAGGGTGTTTGGTGAGTGAGTGCGTTCGCGATCCTCACGCGAGTGTCTGAATGGGAACCTCTTTGAAATAGGTCTGGCGTTCCGCAGACGTCGTCCTTCCCGTCTGGTTTGACACGTACGACTTTGCAAGCCGTGTCAAGTTTTTGAACATTGGTGTTTTCGGGAGTAAAACTTGCGCCGAGCGTTCGGGCAGAGGAGTTCGGTAAAACGTTGGTGAGGGTGACGGGAGAGACCGAGGAAGCGACGAATTTCAAAAGGTCTGCAAAAACATTTGAAGGCGCTTCGCAGAGCAAAAGGGAGCGGGCACGAACTTGCTTCCATGGCTATCTTGAAGGAGGCCAGCATAAGGAAGTGAAATACGGTCTGCAGATGAAATATGTTTCAAGTGGATATGTTACAGGATCGAAATGCAACATTCGCTATCTCTTCACGCAAAGCACACATACGTATCTACGCCAGAGCATCACACACCAGTTGAACGCGCGCTAGATAACACGAACCTCGACGTGCACGCGATCAAGAAAACGATTGTGCATTGCTCAAAAAAGGCAATTAAAAAACGCCTATAGTAAGGAACTTGACTTCCCCTCCGTCCCCATGCTGAACCCGACCGATAAAATTATCGTTTTACGTTCGACTTCGAGTCAAGGGGATCGAGAAAGTGGTCCGTCATTCCGAATCACCGAACGGGACACCTCAGACGGCGAGAGCAGCAATCTCACACTCTGACTTGGTCTCCTCCTCCGTGACCCCGTCGGCCGTGGTCGTGAGACCGGCGTGTTTGGTCGCATTGTCCACGATGCGCGACAGGTCATCATCATCATTATCATCGAACAGACTGCGAAAATAGGTGAATTCAGACTGTTGGCCAGAAGGAATCAAAGGGCACGCACGCGGCAGTTTCCTCCAAGGTACGCTGAGAAAAAAAAAGAAAAAAAAAAAAAAAAAACATGAGACCAGCCACTCGCAGAGGGTGGCAGCAACTCACGTTCTTGGTCTCGACAATAAAGATGTAACAGAACGTCAACTCGAAGCATAGCCAGACAAGGTAGACCAACTGTAGAAAATGGGGGGTCAACTTGGCACATGCCCAGAGTCCGCGT
Organism: Boletus vinaceobasis; assembly: GCA_038092335.1. NCBI lineage: Eukaryota > Fungi > Basidiomycota > Agaricomycetes > Boletales > Boletaceae > Boletus > Boletus vinaceobasis. The sequence goes on from JBBPQE010000541.1 coordinate 4,599, forward strand.
TGGAGCCTCACATAGTACTTCCATTGCAAACTAGTGGTAGAAAAAGATTGTTTAGAGACGACCCCATAATAAAATGAATATGGTTTGCTTACGCTTGGAGAGCGATGGGATTCACGTATCTGAGGGATAGGTCAGGAGATTGCGACCGCCGAACGTAAATCACTTACTGGTTGAAGATCAGAGACATCGAGAGGATGAAGTTAAAGACAACGAAGCCCTTGGCGCGGAGGGAATATGGTAGAATCTCGACGGTATAACTGAGGAGAGGATTGTACCAATGATGCAAACACGATCAATGTAGTGGCTCACGATACAATGAGAGGCGTGAAGGCAAGCTAAACACGTGCTGCATGTCAACATTGCGTAGATGAAAGATTGAAAGCACGAACATCATCTGTAGGACAAGTTCAGCTACAACATAAGACGATAACATAAACCTTACTCACAAAAACCGTAGAACAGGACTGCATCGCCGAAGTAAGCGCACGAACCGATTGGACCGGAGAGTGCTGCACTCACAGATGAACACGATGACCGCATGGCCAGCTGTAGCGCTACCCGTTTGCTGATCGATAGAGAAACAAATCGTCTGAGCCGTCCAAAAGACGACCATACCTTCAAAAAACATTTATCGTCCCACTCATGACGAATCAGACAACGACCTACCGGCACAGGACGTGAGGAAGAGCGGCCGTCTGCCCACACGATCACAGAAGAAGCCAGCACTGATCGCAACGACAAAGTTGAAAATATTAAGGACACCATTCTGCACAGACACGATGAAAAAACCCGTTGAACGAACGCTGCTGTGGACTCACAATCAACAACTGAGTGGTTGGATCAGCGACTGCAATCTTCGTCAGTACAATTTTTCCGATCAATACAAATGGCTTACTCCCAATGGCGACGAACACCTTGTTCAAGTCTAGAGTGAATGGTCATCACCAATTATTTCGTCATGCATGGAACTCTAAACATACAATAAGACCTAAGATTGGAATGCATCAGAGCTGAGTCATTTGATCATTGGCTCCGAAGTGAAAAGGATGACTTACACAAGACCATTCCCAGACCACTGCGAGAAAAACGCAAGCGCCACGATGATGCGTAGACGTTTCCTGTTTCCGGAATTCTTGAGCAAGCTGACCCATCCAACATTGGCAGCGACTTCGCTCTCAAAGGCAATGGCAGCCTTAATTTCCTTGAATTCGTATTCCACGAGGGGGTCGCGTCTGAACGAATTGAGTACAGGTGAAGGAAGGACGGATAAACCCTGGGGAAGCTGCGGGCATAATCTAAAATTTGATGGATTACTCACTCATTGCCGTTCGCATGGTAATATGCCAGTGTCTTTAATGCGCGCTCCTCCCTGAGCGTGAGCATGAGTGAAAAATAATCGTGCATGCAGCTAGATAAAGTTAAATACATACTTTCCCTTGCTTACTAGCCAACGCGGAGACTCTGGGACAAACCATATCATGAGGACCTGGATGACGGAAGGAAGAGCTTGTAATGCAGAGGGAATTCTCCAAGCCCAACTTGACTGGATTGTGAATGTGCCGTAAGTCTTCAAAGGGACCTCTATGAGATGGGAAACATCGACCACCTAGGAAAGACATACGGTCCAAGCAGCACTGATTACGATGAATATGATAAGTCGGCGAGCCATAAGGTAGACTTTGTCAGCTTACATGATACTCCCGAGATACCTAAAGTAAATTGAATCAGTACTGCTGACCAGGTGACCTGTACCCGAAAACGTGCACGAACCAAAGAGTGTTGTACATTGAAGTAGCTTGACCACGGTGAGAAGGGTAAGCCACCTCAGTTACAAGTAGTGGAGCAGACGATGCAGCAAAAGTCGAGCCGAACCCAATCAAGAATCTTGCAAGATGATGAGGACAAAGACAGGGAACAAGTTGTCGCGAAATCACTTACCGAGCACCGATGAACATCTGCACTGACTGACTTGCTGTTTGAATGATTGTTGCAACGATCATCAAACTTGCGCCAAAGATAATAGAGAATTTCCGTCCGAGTCCGTCCGTCATGTACGGGGCAAAGGGGTATGCACACAACGACCCGATATTCTTTGAAGACGAAGATCAGCAGATTTCCATGTCCCAAAGATGGACTAACTTGAATGGCGTTCAGCAAACCCAGCTAAACTTGTGATAACTACATATTCTGCGCTGTGGTAACAAGGATCACTGACCTTCGAACCGGTGGGGTAACCAAACGCAGAATTCCATTGAGTCAACGATTGTAAGCCGTCTTCAAAGTGTCAAAATCACGGCCCTCCTTGCTAGCTCATATACTTACTCATCATACTTCCATCATAACCATTAGTGGAGGACGTTATCAACCTGCTAGAAAGTCAGATACGGCTCCACTACTCTCCGACTTATACGCACATGATAACGATCCAGAAATTAAGGAGCAGAAGACCTGTAAGGAATGTCAGGCCCGCATCTCAGCTGTATGTGTTGCCTAATGGCGTACGCGTGTTCTTGTACCATGGCCGAGGGTCAAGAAGGTGAGCATAAGCGGCAGTGCCTTCGGCGACTAAGGCAGGACCGGCACCCATTATTCAAATCGAAAGAGGTAGAAACGTTGGGAACGGAGAAGCGAGGACACAATCGACCGTCTTTATAAGAAGCAGCTCCGAGTCTCTTGTACAAGCCTTTTTGAGGACGATGGGCCACAGCCGCGCGAGGTTTTCCCGAGCGGGATGAGAATCAGGTACGGGAAGGAACGTGCAAAGAAACGAGCGACGACCAGGGCAGGATTCGGAACGGAGGAAGCCGATACGCGTCTCTGAAGGCAGGGAGCACAGGACAGCCAGCTGGGGAGTCGAAAGAGGTGGTTATGTCGAAGAAAGACCGAACTAATAATTGATGAACAGGTTCACGTAACGTGACGCGAACCTGACCGGATCGTGTCCTGACCGAGGTAGCTGCCGATTAGTACCTAAGAGTAAAAGGTAACATAAATAATGCAGATGACTTAGCCCCACGCGCCGGCGAAAGTAGGATCTGCTTCACTGGAGCAGGGCACCGCCGATATTTTTCGGGATTCATGGCACGGCGTCGTTCCTTGATGTTATCGAGCATGATAAGATCGTCATTGAATAACTTGAACTGGGTAATGTACCTCGGATCCGGCCAGTAATTGAATAGAGTACTGCGGCGCAAAAATACATGCCTCACTGGAGAGAATGTTGGAGAGAGGCCGTTACCCAGCGAGTGATAGTGTACAGAATGACCGGAAATGTTTCTATGAAATATCGTAACCTGGAGCCCAACTTGGGGAATCGGACAAGTGGTTCGGACGTCGCTCATGACGGAGCTCGTGATTTCAACAAATTCTGGCAGAGGGTTTTCCGGACGGATCCGCAAGTGTAATGGCGACTCGGCTTCCGAACGATGGCGGTAGGATTACGGCGGCAAGCGGCGGAAACTCGGAACACCCGCAGTCTGGTGGAGTGCTGATATTCGTAGTAGAATGTGTTTGAGCAAGAGGAAGGTTCATACATACGCTGGGTAAGGCTACTGAAAGCAGTGGGTATCTTGATTGAGCACCACCTTGCGAGTGACGGGAGGAATTTCACAACGCGTTAACCGACGTACGGCGACGATCCCGAACAGGAATTGTTCTGTCCTGGACTCCTGGGGTCATGCAAAGCCAGGGATTGTCTTAGTAGCCAGACGGTTGTCAAGTCAGTGGCAAGTTACATACCAACTTGGTAGAAATTACCATGATCAGCTTTGTTTACGTAATAATCGCACTGAAGTTAACTCACGTGACCTGGCTTGCAGAGCCTCGGAGAGGGACACGAATTCACGCCGTGGCATGCTAGCGCTTGCTCACCATCCTTCATCCGAACTTTCATTGAATAGAATCGTATCACCATGCTCCAGAATAGCTAACGCAGGACCCGTCAATGCCTCAGGTTTCCGAAGAAGTGGCTAGAGCCATCTGGGCGAAGGAACTACGACACGCTCGGACGCTGTGTTTCTCTTTCAAATACTGCTTCGCCGTATTCAGTATTGTGGAGAGCAGGGCGAACACCTGCCCACCGATCAGCGTCGCAGTGGTCCGAGGATCAGTCGCCTAGTGCGTCATAACTCTTCCATTGAGCTCCACTTGAGCTCACTCTTCCTTTCCTCATTCCTTTGCGCGCGTGCCCTCAATCCCTGTAAGTCTGATGCATTACCGCTGATGTGCGCACTACACGATGAGTGGAGCGAAGGAAGGAGCGTCCGTGAAATCGTTCGACCCATACAGCCTACCGAACCCTGCTATGATTTCGGTCAAACTTACTGGTGTCCATTTCACATGCGCACACCTCATGGAACACTTGACGCAATCACGTCTGTCCTCGATCCAAAGCATATATCTGGATTGGTCATATGTCCTCCCTTTAGGATTTGACATGGTCCCAGTGGTCTTCAAATTCTGCATCGTGCGGTAGCTAACGCGGACTTTGCGGCTGCTTCAGGCTTGCATTTCCCCTTCAGCTTATTAGTCCCACCTGGCGTCTCTTGCATCTCGGACCCAGGATAGCAGCGCCGCTTCCATACTTCGTACGAGCACCATGAATGGGAATGCAACCCCAAGCTCCAGGGACAGTGCCACCGACCTGCCGTTGACGGTAATCACTCCATGTTGCCTCGTGTTCTCATTGTCAAATCTGTCCGACGGAACCCTCCATGAAACGTTGCCATATTCTGGTCACTGCCTGATCTCCCACCATCACCGCCATTGGCAGGTTGTAATCACGGGTTTCATCTAATCGTAGAAACACGTGTAACCGCCGAACCATTTCGGCAGTTTAGCCTCACAACTTGTCAGCACTCTTGGCCGCAGCTCGTACTTCCAAGCGTCTCGCTGAGACCATGGAACGGATCCAAACAGCATGGTTCTCTACAGCTGACCGTTTCATCAGTGCCGGGGACCAACGGATCAGGATCACAGAGGAGCGCCATACGGACTCGGGTGTGGTTGGCGGCGCAGCAACAAACCTTTGAGGCCACCAATTATAGGTTGTATTTGTCAGCAGTTCCCACATGAAAGACCCGCTGTCCATGTCAATTTTACCTCCGACCCTGCGCTGCATGGCCAGTTAGCCTCGTGTGATCCCAAGCTCACCTTCCCGAGCCAACTAGGGCTCTTCACTTCTAACCAATCCCCCCGTTTCCCAGATGGCCCCGCCCCCGCCCCCTCCGCCTCCACCGCCCCCGCCGATGTGCTTTCCCTTCCCGAACAAAGCGAGGTTCAGAGAAGCGAGTCCGCTCATTCGTACCGACTCGGAAAAATCTGAGATTGTGTCGAACATTTCCGATAATCGCTCCCACCGTTCTCACCGTTCTGAAAGTCACGGCTCGTATCGTTCACATCATTCTAGTCGTCTCGTACGCTCTGGGTCGTATTCAACGACACGCACTCTTTCGGACCCGGAAAAACTCGAGTTTGACTCAGACTCAGAAGCCTATGACGTCCCTGCACTTCCCAACAACAACTCCAAGCACGCCCAGCTATCACCCACCGGGAGCAAGCCAAGCTTGGTTAGGACCGATTCGAAGAAGTCTACGAAATGGGGTTATGGATGGGGAGTTGGCAAGCTAAAGGAGAGGGAGCGAGAACTCTTGGAGAGGAGTCCCTCGGTCAGCTCGGAGCGACCTCCTCCGCAGTATAATTCCCCTACTCGCACTTCTTCCAGGTCCAGCGGTAGCAAACGTCCTGTCTTCTTCCCGAACGATTCGTCCAGTACCCTCGTTGGGTCCGCCTTGGAGCGCAAGATGGGTGAAGTGGCATCGATCAAGGATCGTGTAGATACGACTGATAGGCTCCAGCAAATCCGCAAACTGATGCTGAAGGATGGTCTCGATTACTAGTCAGTAGCCGACTCCATTTGGCTGCTTGTCGCCTTATGCATTCCCCGTTTCTAGCGTCATTCCTACTGAAGACCCACATCAATCCGAATACGTTGCTGCGAGCGACAAACGCAGAGAATGGATTTCTGGGTGAGTATATTTCCGTTCTGCTGTTGCTTCTCACCCCCTTATGCGGAGCCTAGATTTTCTGGAAGTGCTGGCCAGGCCATTATCTCTAAGACAACAGCTTATCTTGTCACCGACTCTCGATATTGGTTGCAAGCACGCGAGGAGTTAGATCCCAACTGGCATCTAATCCCAGCAGGTGGCGCTAACTCACCAAAGGATTGGATTGAATGGCTGTTGGTAAGCGGTTTGTAAAATGTATTCTGATAGGGACACTGAAGTTGTGTTGTAGGATCGCGCTAGAGACGCCAAGATTGGTATCGATGCAAGGACAATCTCACACGAAAAGGCGACACTACTAATTGCCAAACTCAACCCGAAGGCTTCCAAGTTGGTCTTTCCCCCTCAGAATTTCGTCGACCTTAGCTGGAAGGACAAACCTTTACGCTCAAAGGATCCAGTCTTTGTCCAATCCTTAGACTTCGCCGGCCGGGAGGCATCATCCAAGCTTGCCGAAGTGCGACAATGGATTCGAGCACAGCCGCCAGCGGTGCCCACATACTCCAAGTCACCACCAACGGCATCGCAAATGCATGTTGGAACTTTAATTACTTCACTGTCAAACATCGGTATGTGAACAACCCCGATTTGGTACCATGCTGACGGCTTCCATTAGCGCACCTATTGAACTTGCGAGGATCCGATATCCCTTTCAACCCCCTGTTCTACGCCTACCTGTTCATCTCTCTTGACAGAGTCATCCTCTTCCTCGATGCAGCCAAGCTCACCGACGACATCAGGGACTACCTGTACTCTCTCAAGGTAGAGAGAAGGGAGTACAATGATATCTGGCCATTCCTCAGACGAAGGGAATGGGGCGAAGGCAAACTGCTTCTCTGCCCTGAGACATCCTACGCCATCTCACTTATGCTAACCCACTTCCGCTACACTGTCGTACCTTCCCACGTCGACCACATGAAGGCCGTCAAGAACGAGGTGGAGTTAGATGGCTTGCGGCGTGCATATCTACGTGATGGCGCTTCCTACGTGTGTCTTATGAGTGCTTTACTCGTTTCATTACTCTCACGCTATCCCCCCCAGGTTAAATGGCTTGCCTGGCTGGAACATAAGATTCATCAAGGCTACGATATCACAGAATGGGAAGCCGCGTGGCGTCTGACAGAGTTTAGGAGGCAGAACAAACATTATTGGGGCCTCGCGTATGAAAATATATCTGGGAGCGGGCCTAACGCGGGCAAGTAATTCGTCTGCTATGCCCTGCATTATTCTGAATATCTTGTGTAGCTCTACCACATTATTCGCCGTCTAAATCAAACGCAAGAATGATTGATCGAGAGACGCCTTACTTGAAGTAGGTGCTCAAGTCTGTCGGTAATACCTCATGGCTTATGAGTTTCTTATTATCTAAGTGACTCCGGTGCTCAGTACCGAGATGGCACATGTGACACGACTCGCACTGTCCATTTTGGTCGCCCATCGCAGGACCAATCTGAAGCTTATACCCGCGTGCTGCAAGGACATGTATGTCAACGGCGCTTCATCAATCAAATTCTCCACACCCCTACTTATCTTTACCCCAGATTGCCATCGATAGTGCTGTCTTTCCTGAAGGGACCACGGGTCTCCAGTTAGATGTTCTCGCTCGCCGCGCCTTGTGGAAAGATGGTCTTAACTACCTCGTATGTATCTCCTCGTGTTCCTTAGTATCCGTCTAACGTTATGTGCAGCATGGCACAGGCCATGGCTTTGGGTCGTTCCTGAACGTCCACGAGGGGCCGCACGGCTTCTCTAGCAGCGTTCCTCTCGAACCTGGACACGTTATCACTAATGAACCCGGGTTTTGTGCGTTTTGCGCTCGATAGATTACTCAATGCCCTTCTCTGACAGAATTTTCTATATCAGACCTCGAGGGCAAGTGGGGCATGCGCATTGAGTCTGCTTTGGTCGTTAGACGCGTGAAGGTGTGTCAGCTCCCTTGATCACCGCCGCCACAACGTGCTGATGATGGGGTGAATGTAGACCAAGGGCGAATTCAGCGGCGATATCTGGCTCGGTTTTGAACGCTTTACCTGTGTACCTATCCAAACTCGGATGGTGAAAGAAAATATGCTTACCAAAGAGGAGAAGCAGTGGCTCAAGGTACCTTGTCGGCGACTCACCTGTCAATATGGGCGGGCAAGCTCACTCAACGTCCATTTTCGCAGGACCATAACAAGAAGTGTCTTGAGAGACTAGAACCGTACCTCAAAGATGACAAACGTGCTCTCAAATGGCTCAAACGTGAAGCTGACAGAGGCATTGGGGTCGCTGGTCCTGGACCGGGCGGTATAACTATTGATTGGGACTAGACCGTCGCCATCGATCCCCTTTCCTTCTTTTTCTTTTTCAGAGTCCGCAAGGTCACGATAACGCTGTTTGCTACCCACCTTCACCCTCCGCTCACGCGATACCTTCCAACTTGCCCTCAAACTCACTATGTCGTCTAAATCATACCCCTTCAGCTTTATTCTCGACTTAGATGAGCCTTACTATATCTTACGTTGCATGGCTAACCGGAGGACTGCTGTCTCCACCAACATGGTATGCTACCACGGACTGGATGCCTTGTTTCCATATCTTCTTAACATTATTGGAGTTGTGTATTTGGCGTGAACAGTACACCACTCCATTTGTTTGTTTGTACGTTTCTCCCATTCTCACAGTTCACCTAGTTATACTTGTGCCCTTTCCCTCCTCTTTGTGGCAAGTGGAGATTGTACTATAGCTATTAGTCGATAAACTTGAATAAACTTGGTGCATCTCCGCGGGTTTTACTCCATTGTAGGGCACGGACGCCTCCGATTCAAGTCAATCTAGTGAGCCCATGACAGTATGCAACAGGAGGATGCTTTCCACCTCCCCCCTCCAGTCTTTAGAGCAATTCAACGTGATGACAAGATCGGTGCTGAGTTTCTCCCAACCCCACTTTGCTCTCATCATCAACATCCCAAAGTACGTTCTTCCACACACCAACTCCCCATGTCCGTCTGGTTTGGGGCACGCAAAGTCGACAATACCCAGTGCGTACGCGTGATGATCCTCTTCCTCGATGGGCACGTGAGGCGGGAGCACGGCGCCCGTGCCAGCGCGGATCGTGAATGGTTGAAGAGGCACATGTTCATCGAAATACCACGTGGTACCGACGTGGAAGCCACCGCGCAGGGTTAATTTGCGGCGGACGTGGAACACGAGGAGTTTGACCACCACGCCCAGTTTGGTGACTTCGTATAAAGGATGGCCCGCATCCCCACTCCGAAAGACGTCCTGTGCATCCGGGCCAACTCTTGCATAACATGAGGGAGAGGAAGGGAGGGCGGTGGAGAAATCTGAGTGGCGGCCTGCCCAGGCGAAGAAGGAAGGTGTGTGGCATTCGTTGGCGAGAGCGACCATGAGGCGATAGAAGGCTCTGTGTCCCTCGCCGTATGCGATCGGTATGCTGATATGGAAGAGACCGAGGAGGGAGTAAGCCCTGTCCTCGATGCGCGTGGTCTTGCGCTTGGCGGACCACGCCATGATCTGCGCCACCAGCTCACACGACGAATAAAAGCGCCGTAGATAGAGCTCTGGAATGCCCGTCACGCGGGTGATAGCGCTCGTGATCGCCTCGTTATCTTTGTCGCTGTGTTCGTGTTCGTGGGTTGTGGGGCAGATTGGGTTCCAATTTTTGCCATAAAATCGCATCATCTTGGGTGCCAAGAGTTCTTGTAACGTCCACCCTCTCGCAAACCACGGTTCTCGGTCAAAGTCGTCGAGAGTGAACGAGTGTCCCAAGTGAACGATACAGACGTTGGCAAGACTGTACCAGCGGTACATGGAGCGAATCGCTTCGTCCAGCTCTGAGCTACTCTCCTTGTTAATGCAACACGTGTCGGACCAGACATACCGACAAGAAAAGTCCGTCCGCGCCTTGTCGCAGAGGTGGCGTAGTTTTTCGTATCCTGGACCGCTCGGGATGTGTCTTGGATGGACCTTGGAGGTCATTTCTTGAAATGAAGGCTCGCGATCACCCCATCGATGAGAGAAGATTGCGAATTTGAAAAGGTCCTTGGCGTATTCCTTGTCGTTTAATGGACTTCAGTGCGAACGCCAATCAATGTATCGAGGACGGTGGACTGACCTCACACCAGCTCCGTTCGAGGAACCCAGTCCAATGCCACGCAAGTCCTTTCGAGTACTCGTACTGCAACTCCCTCAGTTCTCCGTCCAGCATGTTTTCTAGTTGTGATCGTTCCGCATCCCAGATCTCGTTACAAGTGACGATCGACATGTCTGCAATACGAAGAAGATGTGTAGGGAGGGAATTGAAGACAAAGTCGACACAGGTCTCTGCGAGGTGTTGGCGTGCGTCCGATAGACTCGCCGTGATGGGCCGACGTCTCCCTTCAAATGGATCATCGTCGACGGAGTGACTGATCTGGTGCAGGTAGGATGGGATGAGGTTTGGGTGGTCAACGGTGGGGGACAACGTAGAGTCTGCGCTCGGTGGAAGTACATGATCGGAAGAACTTGTAGGCAGTTGCGGTCGCGGAGACGATGTGGTCGTCTTATCTGACAAGCTCCGGGACATCGTGCGACATCGAAATTTGCACAGGCTGCGGTGCGGAAGGATTGGCGGCCGAACCTCGTTGTCTTCTTGTTCCAAGTCGCTAGATGACAGGTGCGTTGCGCGCGGGGTAGTGGGCGCCTGTCCCGGCTACGGTTGCCAAACGGCCTGCCAACTGCAGGGGGTGGCCTGGCCGCCACTCATGAACGTTTGAACATGAAGAAAGGACTATTAGTTCCCCGTTTTCCGCACCCTAGAGTCTAGACAGCCCGGTGCTTGCACCGCTGACACGAAGTCCATGTATCGACTCCAATGATTGTGGCGAACAACGGATATTTTATCGGTGAGTCGATTGATACCTTTCTACAACTCCCGGGCACCAGATTCGTTCTTGTTTCAAGTACTCACAACCGCCGTTTCAGACGGATCCCACTGACCCTCCGGTCCAGCCGGCGAGGGGGTTGGCAATTCTCCACCCTTCCTCGTCTGACGCTGCAGTTTCCCCACCAGCCAGGCTTCATCGATCATCCCGAGGCCATGGCCAGACTTCCCGTTATACTCCGCCTTCCAATGCTCCTTCGCGCCGATTTTGTCTCAACCCCGAGCCATTCTTCCGTATCCATCACGCCGCATGCGTGCTGGCCTGTCTAACGCTATTCTTAACCAAGCGGTTGCTTAGGTATGAAGTCCTTCCATAAATTGAAATCATGGCGATTAGCCAAACCCCAACCGAGACTGCCCACTATCCCCACCCTCTAACGCCCCTCCATCGTGAATGACCAAGACAGTATCTTTCGTCGATGTCTGCCTCCTGGGAGCAGGGTTTTATCTGGTCAAACGGCTGCTGGATTCGAGACGCTCCACTCCACTTCCACCTGGACCTACTGGGTGGCCAGTGATTGGTAACATCTTCCAGATATCTTCCGAGAAAAACTGGGAGGATTTTGCAGCCTTGGGGAAAAAATATGGCACGCACTTGTTTCTCATCGTGGTACAAGTCGTTCTCAATTTTACTACTATCTCAGGGGATATTTCGTCCATAAGTATTCTGGGGACGCGCTATGTCGTTCTCAATTCGTCCAAGGCCATCTCGGCAGTACTCGACAAACAGAGCATCAAATCTTCGGACAGACCACATCTGATCATGGCAAGCGACTTGGTCGGGTGGGGAAAAGGCATACTTTTTATGAATTGCACTGATCGGTTCCGCCAATATCGCAAGCATTTCTACCAATTGTTCGGAACCAGAAATAGCACTGCGGCATTCCACTCGATTCAAGAGGAGGAGACCCACCGGTTCGTGTGCAATATGTTGCACAAACCTCACGATATGGCCGATCATATACGCTCGTAAGTGCATCTTGATCCCAAAAATGTTCTGGGTCGTCACCGTCACCTACCATCATTAGCACCGCTAGCGCCATCACTCTCAAGGTGGCCTACGGATATGACGTCCAAGAGGAGAAAGATCCGTTTGTCGAATTGGCGGACCAAAGCATGGCCATGCTTTCGCTGGTTACAGCTCCTGGTGCCTTCCTGGTGGACTTTATCCCTGCTTGTAAGGCTAAGCTC
>JBBPQE010000542.1:0-16756 GCA_038092335.1 Boletus vinaceobasis
AGATTAACAAAGTCACCATACTCCACAGTTCCTACAATGCCATATTGGCAGTCCTTTCCCAGCTTAAGAGATCAAACACAGGGCAATTTTCCCAAATGCGGATCAAATGTTGCCACAAATACAATTGGAATATGTTGGTGATGGAAGTAGAAGCACTGTTCCAATCAACCAACCAATAAGATTGGGTGAAAGACCAGCTCAATAGATTCTATCAAGGGTCACTCTCCGCTGATGACCACTTAGTCAAATGGGAAAGTGATAAAATGCAAGCAACTCCAGAGAATGCTCCAGAGATGTAAAGTAGAACTCCAGAGGATTCCTCCGGAGTACCACTACCACTTGGTAAAGACACTTACATACCTATTGGAATAACGTCAGGTTCATATACTTTCTTGGTACAAGTGTGCCTTAACCGCATACTATAAATTAGCTAGTTCTTTCATCTAGCATCTCAGTTGTTTTGCCTGACTTAGGCAGCGACTGAGGTGAGTAAGATCCCTTCGTACATATTACCTTAGACTAATTACCGTAGCTTCGGACTCTCTTGGACTTTACAGGTAAATACACAGTTAGTTGTTTCGCCCAACTTAGGCAGTGACTGAGCTCCGGACTCTCTTGGACTTTACAGTTCCGCTCCTCCAGACCTTCGGACTTTAACAGGTTATGAGCCCTGCTCACGTCCATTAAATGAACAACTCGCCTACTCGCATATCCCTCTATGCACACTCCATTTCAAAAATGGAGTTTGGCTACCAGTCACCAATGCCATCATCAGAACCAATATTTCTTTGCTGACATTACCCTCCCTCATCAAATAAACATGTCATCCGACACCGTACGAAATGATGAAATCCTCACCGGACCTGAAACCTTCCCGTTATGGAAAGTCAAGGTGACCTGAAAACTCTGAAGCAGAAAAGTTTATGGAGTTGTCTCTGGAACTGATATGAAACCCACCCGGAGCACCACTGGAGTCACAACATCGGACATTTGTGAATGGGAAGAATGTGATGAAAAGGCCCATGGTATCATACAGAAACGCCTTTCCAATGCTCTCCTCTTGAAAACAGAATCCTGTGCCTCCGCAAAGGAACTATGGGACAAACTTGTATCACTCCTAGATGCTCCGAATGTCTCCTCAGCATTCTATATCTTTCAACAGCTTTTCAGCTTGACTTGGAATGGAAACTCCGACATCTCCACACATATTGCATCGCTCCGCACCTCTGAATCCTACCTCACCGGCATGAAATTCACTGTAGACCGAAAAGTCATGGCATTCATCCTCCTCAACTCCCTTCTGAAAACTCTGGAATGGGAACTGTTCAAATCCTCACTAATCAATACTATAGAGAACAGCAAGTTGACTTTTGACTTGGTTGAAACTTGCATCATCGCTGAGAATACCTGGCTCTACCCTTCCGGACATTCGGAATCCGCCATGGTAGCCTCTGAAGCCAAAAAGGGCTCCACCCAACCCTCGCATGCCTCTCTATGGTGCAAAAACCACTTATCCACCACGCACAACTCCGCCGACTGCAAAAACTACTAAAATGGGTCTTGGATTTAAGGAGTGGTGCTTTCAGGAAGGACAGAGGAAAGGAAAAGGCGAATGTCATGGAGAGAACTCCGGATCCACTGGATTCAGCGCATATACTGTAGTTTATGACAATGTATCTGAGTCTCTAATTCAGTGGATTCATGCTTACTCGTCATCTGAACACAAGAGCAGTGGGAGCAATACCCTCATCATTGACTTTGAAGCAACATCACACATGGTCCCACATCGCTCCTGGTTCCGAACATTCCAACCACTCCACCCTCCATGTCCGGTCACACTCGGAGATAATTCCGTAGCCCATGCTATTGGAATTGGTATAGTACCCCTACTATCGCGCATCTCACAAGAAACCTTCGAAATAGTACTGTCAAATGTGCTACTCATTCCGGAATTCCAACTTTCATTGATCTCCATAAACTGACTTGCCTCCACTGGACTCCACTATTTTTCCAGCTGAGTCTAATGCCTGCTATGTACATCCGAAAGGAACAGAAAATGATCCTAGCAGCTGATTATGTGGATGGTCTATACCATGCCAGAGTTACTCCGAGTAACCAAAAGGAAGCAGCTCACGCAACTGTCGACATTAACCTTCTTCATTGAAGAATGGGGCATATCTCCTTTGACCGGATTCAGCATATGGTGAAATCGGACCAACTCCAGGGCATTGATACACTCACCAGAACTCCGATGTTCTGCGAAGCTTGCACCCTCAGGAAGATGAAGCGACTACCTTTCAAATCCCGCGATGAACCATGGAGTTCATGTTCACTTGAGATTATCCACATGGACGTTGGAGGTCTGATAACTCCGAGATCCCGTGAAGGATACCGATTTTGGCTAGTCATTATTGACAACTTCACCCATTTCCCTTGGGTCTATTTCATGAAACACAAAAATGAAGCCTTACAGACCTACAACCAGTGGAAAGCAGATGTTCAAACTTTCCTCTGCACGGAAGTCGGACAGGAAAATTTCTCTGACCTACACACCAAGTTTATCTGGAGCAATGGTGGAATGGAATACACAAACAAAGCATTCCGGGACACTCTCCGCAAGGACGGTATGCTTCTCGAAACATCTGCCCCATACACTCCGGAACAAAATGGTCTGGCGGAATGGACAAACCAGACACTAGCCACCTTGGCAAACACCATGCTGGAGGAGTCAAAACTCCCCAAATTCTTCTGGGCTGATACTATGTCCACTGCAGCATACTATACATCTCCATATGGAGCCCCACCTCCGGACTCAATGGCCAGGTCCCCTATCAAGCTTTCTTCAATCACCAAGCTGATCCGACTCTTTTCTGCCCCTTTGGGTGTCCAGCCTATGCCTACATGCCAAAGGAGCAGTGGGGGGGGAAATTTCGATCACACGGAAGGAAGTGCATCATGATAGGGTACACCCATGGACAACAGGCCTACAAACTCCTTGATGTTGAACGTTGAACTGTCATCTCCAGCCGTCATGTCACTTTTGATGAATCTGGACACATCTCCAATGTTGAGTCCACTCCATGGAATGCCCCCGCTGTTGAGGGACAGTGGGAGGGTCTCATTCCTAAGCATCTCCATCTTCCCGATGATGACAATGAAGACAACCACTATCCACCCAATCATAAACCAGTGGGAGATATTCCTGCACCTCCAAATCCCGTTTTGGAATGTCCCGTCAGCCCAGGCATCGAAGACCTTGCAGAGCACCTAGGTCAACTTCAACTGGCTCCAGCCCCAGCTCCAGCTCCTATTCTGGATCCTGTTCCCGTCCTGGATCCCATTCCTGTTCCCGATTCTGATCCTGATCTGGCTCCCACTCTGGCCCCCACTCCACCAATACAACGGTGCAACCGACAATGACAGGTAGCAAATAAAAACAAAGAATACGAGCGTACCCTACAGGAAGAAGCTACAAGATGTGAAATCCAAGCACAAGCACCGGAACGTGTGGAACTGAGACCAGAATGTGCGGAACCAAGATCAGAACCTCCGGAACCCCAAAAAATATCTGGAGCATTCTCAGCCTCGATAGAAGACTTCATATTTGCTGGGGCTTCAGCCTCACCCTCTGAAGACTCACTTCCAAAAAACCTAAAAGAAGCTTACTCCAGAATAGACAAGAAACATTGGAAATCTGCTATGGAAGATGAACTCCAAAGCCTGAACTCCAACCATGTCTATGAAACTGTACTTATTCCAGAGGGCATAACTCCAATCACCTCAAAGCCAGTTTTTTGGATCAAATGGGATGAAAAAGGAAACATACATACTTTATTTAGTATTCCTTGTTCTCTCTGTTTCTCCTTTAGTATTAGTTTCGCATCGTAGATATCTCCGATCCTGTGTTTGCTTAGGAGCACAGCTCTGGTTACTACACCTCCGGCTCCATACTCCTTACTGATACACTGATTTTCTTAGTAATACGTTCTCCGCCTCTGTATATAAACTCCAGAATAACTCCTATACCTTTAGCTTGTAATCCACTTAGATACGATCCTCCTAAATCTATCTTCATCTTTCCTCTGAATCTCCCAATTCTCCACTCCAAAATATTGGGCTGAACCTAAGCTTGGTGCAGCACATAAGCTGAAGCTGCAGCCCTTCTAACAAACCCCAAAAAACTTTGGAGTTCTGAAGTTCACCCAGGAGATTGACCTGATCTTAACAGTGTCAGAAGAAGGGGAGACGGAATCAATATAGTTGTGATGAGCTTGGTTCGACATACTGGGAGAATGAACTTGGAGTCTATTGATATATCAAGTCGATGAAAGTCAGTAAGGAGATCTGCAATCTCTAAGTGCTGTGGTGTGGGTCTAAGCAACCTTCTCATTAACCTTTGTGAACCCCTGGTGGTGGGCTCCAGTTGAAGGGATCTAAAGCTAGGTGGTGATAATCTTTAAGCAATAAGCCAATAGGTCAGTCAACAATAGTTAAGAAGAAAGTGAGGGTGAGTATAATCTCGACCCAAGGGGTTCAAGCAAGGTTAATTGAAATGAAAAGGGGGAGTGAAGACAAATCTGGGTGTGAACCCAAGTTTCCAGAAGTTTTTCTGGAGTGGAGTGGAAACCAGAAAATCAGGAGTGGAAGAATCTGGTTGACGAAGAGTGGATACAGGTGTATGGTTTATTGAACCATAAGAGACGATGTTGACGATGTTGGAAAGGAACTAAGAAAAAATGGGGACCAAAACTTCAATAATGATCTACCAGACAGTACAGGTTTTTATAGTCTAAGAATACTTTAGACTTTTCTAACTTCCAGTATTACAGTAAATATTCGCAGTATGATAAAAGAAACTACAGTATATAGTGATTGCGATGGGCGGAGAACCTCACACAAGCAAATCATGATTAAATAGGAACAAGATGTGCAACCCTGCTCAGTAACAGGAAGTGATATCATCTGTCACTTTTCCACAATCAATAAAATGATCAAATCTAAGTGATCAAATGTTAGTTTCTAGAATGAAGATAGCTGTCCAATGAGTCTAGAATGTTAGCCATCAATCTGATGAATCCAGATGTCAACTCTCGGACTGGAAATAAGATGGAAGGACCAGATACGTACAGATAACATACAGATCACACTCAGATGGATTGTGGACACAATAGGGGGCCTGGACGATGCTAGAAAATGGATAGAAACACTAATAAAACATTGTTTGTAACTGTAGGGAGCCTCCGGCTCCTACATCAGTCATCTCATGGATCATTGGTGTCCATCAGAGGAATGAAACTCTGTTGCCTAGAGGTGCAGCTTTGATGGTATCTACAATACAATCAGCATACATTTTTGGCTGCAATATATAATAAATGTGTTATCTTTGCATGGAATTAATGGCACCCAGCAAAACTCTTCGACCACTCTTGGGGGGTTTGAAAGGGGTCAAGATAACCCCAATGACCATCTTTACATGTACACAATTTGGCTTTGCCAAAGATAAACAAAGGAATAAAATTCATGTTTGGGGAGAAGATGGCAAACTTCCCACAGAAAGTGATGACTTGTGCATTGTAAGCCGTCCAAATGTCTGGATATAGCATCAGTTTCTCTCCCTAATGCCTCTTCACAGAAATGAACATATCATTATAAGGTTTTCTCAAAGGGAATTTTGCCTTCACCTCTTCAAGGGTTGGCTCTTGTAGCAAAGTGAAATCAATGAAGGCTTCTGATAGCAGCAGTATCCTAGGAAGATCATTCAAAATGTGGTATATGTGGGTAGTTGTTTTGAATACATGCCTGAAGGAGAGGGAAGGGTACTATGGAGTTAAGTATGTTTCAATGTGGTTAATGTGCAATAGAACGAGAGTGGGAGGCACAGGCTATATAGCCGTGTCCAACAAACAATCCAAGAATGAATCGCTTCGTTGTGGATGTGACTCCAGTTAACGCACATCAAACTGGAGCAATCACCACTCTTAACTTGCATTGAGAGATGGTGATGGGGTGGGAGAGGGTAAAGATAAAGACAGCATGCATGAGAAAATGACAGGGGCCAAGCTGGGTATTCAACAATCAGTGGATGCAATAACTTAACCGATAGGTAATGCATGAGGTAGTGCACTGAGGATGTTGCATGGGTGAAGGGGAGCAAGTTTGAAGATCTTAGCAAGTGAAACAAATGGGAAGGGAGTGAGCAAGTACTTGGGAACTTCAAGCAGAAATTTGCATGGGTGAATGGGAGCGAGTTGGAAGATGTTAGTGAGCGAAACAGATGCAGTGGAGTGAGCACCCACTTGGGAACTTCAAGCAGAAATTTGTGTGGGTGAAGGGGAGCGAGTTGGCAGATGTCAGTGAGTGAAGGGGAGTGAGTTGGCAGATGTTAGTGAGTGAAATGGACGTAATGATGTGAGCATGCACCTGGGAACTTTAAGCAGAAATTTGTGTGGGTGAAGGGGAGCAAGTTGGCAGATGTCAGTGAGTGAAATGGACACAGTGGAGTGTGTTGGAATTATTGCTTACATATCAGGTAGCTTACTAAGCATACCCTACTTAGGATTTCTTACTGTATCAGAATACTTTAGTGACTACTAAAGTATTCCACAAAGTGAGGATGTACCAAGTCATGGAGAGAAGCAGGGAGGTGAGCACTGGCTACACAGCCCTACTCAATAATTCTCAGACAACAAAGCACTTCATTGTCTACTAGGAGAATTTAGATGACTCACATCAATCTGAAGATTGCAAACCAAGTCCCAACTTGCATTGGAATGTTGGAATGTATATGGTAAGGGTGGAAGTGGGGTGGAAGTGAAAGTATGATTTGGGAACCTGTTGTACGTTTAAGATCTGATCAAGATTCAGCCTCTGCTGTGGCATTTGATGGACCCATCTGAATGTGAATTCCTAAGCATTCATTGGGCTGCCCAATTAGGTATCTCATTCCCCCCCCTCCCCAGAACACTATGAAAGGCACTGATTGATATCCAGCTCTCCATTGCTGTTCCACTTGGTACATACTGTATGTACTTTGACAAGCATAAACAATAGTGGTCACTGAAAGGTCATTCTCATGGTGGTGCAAGTAAGATTTGATAGATGAAAATGCTTGTTCAATGGGATTGTAGTTGGGGGAGTATGGCAGCAAGTAAATGAGTTTGCACACTATGACTAATCAGCAGGAATGTATAGCAATATATTTGGATGTACCATTCATGTCCTTAATGAGTGCTTAGACTCACCATGGTGGATACAACAATTATCCATAACAAAGACACTATGCAGATCAGAATATAAATTGGTAAAAGGCATCTGCAGGGGTTAGTCATCTCCATTGATATAAAAATGGACTGTACATACCACATTTTCCTGTAGAAATTGTAGAAAATGTGTATTATCAACCAGGCCTTCAATGATATCATATATATGCAATCACACCATCAAGTGTGATGACAGGGAGGATCAAGTAGCACATACCACATACAAAGAATTGCCAACCATAGCAATGCTGTCCCTGGAATGATCACCTACTCTGACACAAAGACGTGCACCAGTCCTTTACAGCTTCATCAATAAACAATAGCATATTTGCATCCCACACTTCTGCCCCAATGTGATTCATGTAGTGTGCACACAACTCTTCATTTTGCTCGGCCGCAGAGAAGGAGACCACTTTTGGTGTAAGCTGAAGATACTGCAGAGCACAGGAAAGGGTAGAGACTGTAGCATATATATAACACTTCTCCCACAGCTTGTATTGGAGTTCATCTAGATACATAGATGGTGTTGCAGTGTTGAATTACATTTCAAATGAACAAGATGTTGGTTGTGCTGAGGATACAATGGTGCCCAATGGTGCTGGAATATATGTTTGAGGGTTGTAGACAGTGCCAAATTGATTGTAGAAGTCAAGAGTCTTATATACAAGCGTTTTCTTGACACTGAAAAGGCCACAGATCTCTTTGACAGTGTATCTGTCTTGAAAAAGGGCAGGGTTGTGGAGTTTTGTGTCATTGGATATGATGTGGACTGGCATGAATGATTGGCAGGTAGTGTGACAGGAAATTTGCCTGCTGAGTTGACTCAGGTGGGTTTGGGGTCCTGCTCTGGCAGTTTCTGATGGTTGAATTTTCAGATACATTTTCTGCATCATTTGACAAACAACTGTAAATGACCCCATTGCCACCATCACTCTGAAACAACCACAAAGATCAAATACAAGATCCTTAGGTCACAACACAAGATCCTAGGAGGAGAGGAGAGAGGAGAGGGATATCACAAGGTCTTTGCAGGTAAGAACCAAGTGAACTAGATTGGGGATGCCAGCCATTGTCCACAGGGCTTTTATAGTATTGGCATATGTGCACAGATCAAGCTGTGGGTGAGAGTACATGGCTACATAAGTACATATGAGTGACGGAGATTAAAGGCATGCTGCACACATGAGGTGTGGCAGAATGGAAGAGAAGCATAAGATGATGATGAAAAGGAAGTCATTCGGTAATGAATGTGGGAATGAGATTAGATCTCGTGAGAACATAAATATAACTAAATAGAGAAAGAGCGTCTGTGAGTGTGAGAGAAGAAGAAAGAAAAGTTACAAGTCCACTGTTATGTTGTGCAATAAGATAATCGCATGGCTTGATAAGATAAGATAAGATAAAGGAATGAAAATGAAAATGAAAATTGTCACTTCTTTACATGCTCTTTCAACCCATCCACCAATTCTTCTGACAGTAAGTCAGATATGCCTACAGTATTATCATCCCTTACTGACCACAACATTGGTATATTCCATCCCAGTTCTCTGACGGAAATAGTGCATTGTTATTCTCATGATCAGACATCAGCTCAGCAGAGTTAAAGAGCGATGACAATAATCACTCTCTCTTGCAGGGCAGCTCTCATGACAATGCCATTGAAGTTGAACATGTACACATCTGGCCAATAGACTTTTATGTCTATGAAATTGCAGAAGGATTTCAGCGATGCACTGAGGCTGCAGCTGCTCATAATGGTGTCAGCAAGGAGTTCTGCCAAATCTTTGACCCCAACAAATTTGTTCCCACCATGTTCTATAACAACCACCATGTATAGGATCACTGACCAAACTTGGCTCTTCATGAACATCTGCTAGGACTCAGTCATCACAAAGATACAACATGGGCAGAATTTATGGCAAAGGCAGAATGCTCCCCTTGTCCATAGTCTTTCTTTTCTTGTCATTCTATCATATACTCTACCCATCCTATCAGTAGATTGTACCTCTAGTTGTGTATTCCCAGTCTCTATGTGTGTAGTGGTCAAGACAATAAGATAGTGTGTATAGACAAAATGACAAGAAACTGGTCTATTAGTGTTTGCCTGCCTTATTTTGTAGAATGTTGTAGTCACTGGAGAAGTAAGGTCGTGTTCAAGTAATGAAAAGGTGAAACAAAACTTTCAGTTTCATGTCATGTGATGTCACATGCAACTGCCAACGTGACTCACGCTGTCACTTGGGATTGTCTGGATCATACCGGCCATCAGCATACACCTGTCAAAGCCAACACTGCTCGAATTTTGCCCGCTGCCCCCATGTCAAGATCACTGAGCTCATTGTCCAGCTGTTCATTGATAACACTCTTTTGAGCATGGATTTCGAAGCTCAGCATGTTCAACAGGAATGCTGCCGCCATCTCATTGTCCTTGTGTCGCTTTTATCCACTCAGGTAGCCTACTACTACAACATATTATTCCTGATGCCTACAGATCCAATCCCATATCACACATCAGCCCTGACAGGAGAAGCTTGGATAATTGAGCTCTTAAATGGACATCTGGACCATATACGCACATGCCTGGGAGTTGGACATGGTGTATTTGATCATCTCATTCAAGTACTGATGCACTAAGGGGCTACACACTCACAGAACAGAATATTTGTTGAGGAACAACTTGGCATCTTTTTGTATACATGTGTCATGGGATTTCTGTCTCAACATGTTGGCGAGAGATTTCAACATGCACCCAGTACCATCAACAAGTCAGTATCAATTAAAAATGTACATGGTCTTCATGTTGTCTAACATTTTCAAGATATTTTGAATGAGTGCTACAAACTTTTGTGGGCTCGCCACTCTATCCATTACAGGTTAAATTCCCAACAGCAAATATCCCAATCTCACCCATAATTACCAATGACCCATGGTTTCATTTTTTCTGTGGTTGTGTTGGAGCTGTCAATGGTACACACATTCGTGTATTTGCTGCTGTCGATGACCAGCCCTACATGCACAATTGGAAGGGATTCCTATCACAAAATTGCCTATTTGTCTGTGACTTCAATTTCTTTTTCACATATGCGCTCACTGGCAGGGATGGATCAGCCACAGATGCAACTTTATGGAACGATGCACATACTCAGGATTTATGAACTCCATGCAACAAATATCTGCTAGCCAATGCAGGCTTTGGGACATTGGATGCACTTTTGGTTCCATACTGTGGTGTCTGCTATCATCTCAAAGAATGGTGTCAAGCGCATCTAAGGTAAGTTACTAATTCTTATTTTTGGAGACCACTACAGTAATGACTACATCTAGACCTCAAAATCGCAAGGAGCTTTTCAATCTACAACATGCAGCACTTTGTAATGTTATTGAGTGCATATTCAGTGTTCTAAAGCACCAATTCTGTGCCCTTCAAATCCCCCTTGAATACAATATGCACATTCAAGCCAAACTTCCACTCATACTGTGTGCACTTCACAATTTCATTTGGTGGCACAACCCAGAAGATTTTTTTGCCCCCAAACTTTCAGAATTGGATCTGCCAGCGAATGGAGGAGATGAGGAATTTAGGGTACTTGGTGATGGGCCAGCAGATGTGGTAGAACGAAGGCAAGCCAATGTACATTGTGAGGCTATTGCATAGGAGATGTGGGACAATTATCAACGGGAGCTTGTATGGCACAGATTACAATAGAGGTTTCATTCTGCATTTGAAATACAAAATGGTACAGAATTAGTGAAGTGACAAGAACATGTGTGGCCGGAAGAGTACAACATAGGTGATCAATTGCCGTCAATGTCCATCTCACCTGCTTGGTCCGCTGTCACAGATTGCCACCCAATTGCCCCCAGCCTGCATGCCAACCATTCCTTCCTCTAGCTCAAATGAAGTTTGTGGAAAATGATGGCATGGTTTAGGTTCTTTGGATCCACAAGGTAGTCACTGATGTTGAGTCTCTAAGCAGTTGTCAGTTTGGTGTGTTTGTTGAGAATCTCCATTGCCAATTCAAGATCATTTGTGCATGTTGTGATGCTCATGAGGGCTCATTCTCTCCTTGGATTCAATCTGGTGGATTGTCAGGTGGCTTGGGTGGTACAGATGGGATAGGTAGACTGTGGGGTTGTTCTGGTAAGTCTGTGATGACCTGTGAGATGCACTGATCATTCTGTTCAAGTTTCATCCACAATCGTGATTATTGTGACCTTCAAGGACTATGTCACAAGATCAAGGAGCAAAGGCTAAACCTAATGCTCACAATGCAAGACACTTGTTGGACAGAACACACTACTGGATGAGAATAAGAAGGAGGAAGAGTTTCCTTAATACAGAGCCTTGGAGGGCAAAGTACAAATGGATTAGACTGGAGGTTCCAGTTGTAAAATGTCTATCTTATATACATTTGAGGATTGCACACAGACCAAGCAGTGCATGAGAAGTATTACTAAAAGAAGGTAAAGTAGTGGAGTGAGAAAAGAAGTTTGAAAATATAGTAATATCATAACAGTGATCACCTGCTTGTGGTCCCTAATACTTTCTTCAGCTTCATCAGCTTCATTCCAGGGTCCCAGTCATCTCCAGATGGTCCTGACACAGCTGTTTCACCTCCACTTGGACCAGCATTGCTGCTCACAACACCTTTTGACTAAACAATCTCAGCTATTGACTTGGCCTCAATAATTTCCTCACCACCCTGCTACCTCATGCTGTATGGCTGGTTGGGCAGTTCTGGAGGCATGTCTGGGTGATGTTTATTGTCACCTGGCCTGTCTGCAGTGCTTCTTGATGGTCTTGGCTCATCAATTTTGCCTGGTTGGTCACAGTCTTGCAATGCACTTTGTGTGCTTGTGCTCATCTGCGCTGGCCAATATGTTTGTGTGCAGTCAGCTCAGTGCTCCTATCGCTCATCTGGCTTGCACACTCCCCCTCAAGTGGCATGCTCTGGGGTGCATCAGGTCCTTTATCAATGTGCCCCAATGCTTGACAATCTTCACTGGTGGAGCAGAGCAGACCGCAGGGCTGTATCGCAATGGGACAGGAAGTAAAGGACAGAGATTAGGAGTGTCAGGGGTCCAGGTCAGGAGATGCCAGAACAACATAGCTCAGGAAGTAGCAGTAGAGTCTTGTCTTGTTGTCAGTCATTCAGTGTCATTGAGTTGGGGAGCTTCCCTGCCTTTTGGGCCCATATCTTATCCTGGCTAGTACATCTGATGACAAGAGTGTGATCCGTGCTCCTATCTACAACTCTGACAGTCTCTCTTCATTATCTTCACTTACACCTAGCCTATCTGATGATGAAAACTCAGACACAGAACAAACCTCATCCAACCACCTCCCTCCTGCTCTCAGCACTCTCAGGAGACAATGCTCCAGTAGTGCAACAACAATAATCCCAGGCTTGAATACCTTTACTTTCAGATCTGCTTTCTTCTCCCCAGCTACTGCTGAAACACCAGAAGCAGATGGGTCATACCCAAGATCACCCAATACCCCCTTAACCAGTCACACTTCCCATGTGCACAGACACAACCTCCATGGAGCACCGAGACGGCCTCCCAGAAGCATACTTCCCCACTTATCTCAGCCTCCACCCTCTCAACTTGTTACTCCCCACAAACCTACCATGCCAGAAAACCCTCCTGTTACGGTTGACCCAGGTAGGACCAGCCGTAGACTTAGGTAAGCTAGAGGGACAGAGACGAAGAGCTACTGAGGGTACTCAGCAGCGACGAAGGGTAATCTTAGCAAGGGTAGTTCCTCTTGCTTTAAAGAAGGCGTCGGTCCGAGGGGTTTCCTGGACGAGTTCTGAGCGTAGTTATGCTTGCTCGTTAGTTCAAAGGTTCTCCCTTCTAGAGAGTTCCTTGGGTTTGAAGTAATCAGAGGAGCGTCAACTCAAAAGTACAACGAGGACTTATAGAAATCTGAGAGATTCAAGGACGAGGATAGATTGCTAAATAGGAGGGAATCCTAAGTAGGTCTAAGTTAGGGAAATCCTCATAGAGAACTCGAAGGTTTATATATGTGAGTTTTACGATGACTAAGTGGAATGTTCTGAAAGTTTAGAACGTGAAAGAATACTCCAGAATATTGGTAAGCAAAGATTCTTGGGACCAAAGAACGTTATGGAAGTCTGAAGAACGTTAGTGGTGGGAATCCAAAGAATACCATGGAATGTAGGTAGAACGTTAGAGAATGTTCAGAAGCCATGGAAAAAGAGGAATGGTTAATTGGTGAAGTATGTTGCCAGGTTTTTCAGGAAAAGAAAGGCATATACGAGGAAAAAGATAGGGGGGTACCATTGAATCTTAACACCTTCCATCACTGATATGTTTTTTGGCAATGAAGACAACCCAACCATGTGGTTTGCCGAGTTTTAACAGATGCTACCCCTTACTTGGTCGGAGAGTGAGAAGGTCTCACACTTCTCAAATCATATCATCCCTAACAGTGACACATCTGACTGGCTTGACACCCTCACCCCCAATAACATGGTCTCCCTTGCTGCCATACGTGCTGCATTCAATACCAGATGGCCTCCACCTGAACGCCCAAAGTTCTCACAGGCAGAATAGATGGAGCGAATTAGAGAACACATACTTAAAGAAGACGACATTGGGAAATGGATCACTCCAATGTCGGACAAACAGAAGGTGAATTATGGCCAAAACATCTGGGTGAATGAAATCATGAAAGTGGCAGTGTCCATGGGCAATACTGCAGGTTTCCTGATTGAATGTGCCATAGAAGACATCCTGAACTTGCTCAAGGACCATCTCACCTGCCGATACAGCACATGGCAGGAGTTCAAGGCAGATATACAAGGTGTCACACCGCATAGGATCAAATGGGGAAAAGAAAGGTTAGATCACGAATGTATGAGAGATGCAGAAATTGTCCAGCTATGTGCCCAAACATCAGCAACAGCAACCATGCTCCAAGCTACCCTTGCTCAGCTCTCCAACCTCCATGTAATGATGGCGTCATACAGCTCACATCAGTCAGCACCACCTCACAGCCCCCTCCCTATCTCCCACCAGTTCAGTTCATCAGGCCAGCAACTACTGTACCAAAACCCAACCTAAGGGACCTGGCCATCTCAGTGACCCCCCTGACCAAAGAACTAGTAATGGAATGGGTGACAGCAATTCTGCAATGACCGGCAACAAATGAGGGCAGGCAACAGCACAAGGCAGATGCTGATGCCTGGCATGCTACCCATGGAGTTGACACCATCCTGATGCTCTCCCGCCCATATCCAGTCACACCAGAAACAGTGCTCCCTGGCTTGGGTGAGTGCTTTGACTGCAGCATGGTCACTGAACCTTGCCACACTGGGGGCAATTGCGATGCCAAAACTTGCCTGCCTTCCTAGGAGATTAAGTGGTGACAAATCATTACAGGAACCCTATGTCGTCTTAACCAGTCTCGCACACAACCTACTCCAGTACAATATGGCTGACCTGGAATCAACGTGATGCCTACCCCAGTTCTGATGGTTGATGCACCGGAAGACAGTATGATGCAGGATGTGACATACTGGACCAACATCCAGGACAATGGGTGGGAGTGGCACCAAGCGGAAAATGTCCAGGGGTTACAGCACCATGCAGGCCATCCGTAACCCCACTGTGAGGCCTGCAGCACCCATCTTTCCACATACACGATATCCCTACATATGCTAGAACTGCACATATTATACATGACTCTCTCTCTCCCACACTGACCACCCCTTCTTCCCCCATATTTACACAAAAAACTCATTAGAGAATGGACAGACCTGACCATATGCCACAGAACACTGGTGATGTAGCCACCCCTAACAATGGAGTAACTAACGTGTACCTGCTGGATGGATTAGGGAAACTGATCATCACCTGCACCAGCAACCCTTTCCTGACAGTCCTGCTCCTTCAAGGCCCAAAAGGAGCGAGCACACTTTCTCGCTGTGGTTGACAACAGAGCGATGATCAATGCCATTGACACAGCTGCATATCAATGGATTGCCTGCCAACTGAATCTACTAAGTCCCTCATCCCGCACACTATGAATGGCTAATGGTTCAGTCATCTCCTCAATGGGGATGTGGGCAGGCATGCTAGAATAGGGCCCAGTCACAGTCCATACAACATTTGAAGTCTTTCCTAGTGGTGGATCGTGGTGCATGCTACTTGGTAAACCACTACTTGAATAAGTAAAAGCAACTCACAATTATAGCACCAACTCAATCTCTATTCATACTAATACTGAACCATACCATGTACACAACTTTGTTCCCCATCATATCCTTCCTTTCCCATCCCTTTCCACAGCCATTTCACTGCCTGTAAAAGCAATCACCCAGTTGCCACTATGAGCTCCAGTTCCCAATTATCAACAATTGTACAGGACCATGAGCAAGCAAATGTTCACCAACATACAGCTAAATTTCCCCCCCCTCAGGCTCTCCCAACGCAGACACAAGGTGATGTGTCATCACTGCTCCCACTACTGCCTCATAGCAACGTCTCCAGTAGGTTAACAGCAAAAGGACTGTTCCACCCTGTTAAGACCGGGTTGATCTCCTGGGCAAACTCCAGAACTCTGGAGTTTTAGGGGTCTCGGAAGGACTTCAACTTCAGCTTATGTGCTATGCCAAGCTTAAATTCTGTCCAGTATTTCGGAGCAGAGGAGCAGAGAGATTTGGAGGATGAATGAAGATAGATTTGGGAGGATTGTATCTAAGTGGATTACAAGCTAAAGGTAAAGGAGTTGTTCTGGAGTTTATACAGTATATGAAGGCAGAGAACGTATTACTAAGAAAATCAGTGTATCGGTAAGGAGTGTGAAGCCAGAGGTGTAGTAACTGGAGAAACAGAGAGAACAAGGAATACTAAATAAAGTATATATGGAAGTCTGAAGGTACAGAGATGCGATTAGGGAGAGATCACACCGGAGTTCGTATGTGACAGAGTTGGAGTTAGTTCGGAATTCCAGGATATGACACACACCCCCAGAGTCAATGTGATCCTGAGTGCTGTCCAAATTGGTGACATCCCACAAGAATATGCCCTGAAAGTACATAACCTGCTATGCGAGTTTGCTGATGTCTTCGCCCTCTCCATTAAGGAAGTAAAACCCCTCCCCTCTGTTAAATACAGACTAAACATCCCCGCTGGCAACAATGCACAGTTCTCCATAAAAGTGAGCCAATGGCCATTGAACCAGGCCCAGAAAATGTTCAACTTCCTGAAACTCACCGAGTTTGTCAATGCTGGAGTCCTATGTCCAATCCACACCAGTCAAGTCAAAGCAGTGCACCCCACTGTGCTAGCACAAAAAGCACATGAGACACCAGGACTCACCATGGAGAAGATATGCCAAGAAGTCAATGAGCAATGCATTCTTCTTGGTGAACCTCCAGACCCAAATACATATACCGTGACACACAAATGACACCCCTTCCACATCACCAGAGCAACTCCAGCAAACAGGACTGAAGAAACCAAAG